>JANZLC010000004.1:14117345-14129417 GCA_026413385.1 Erythroxylum gracilipes
ACCCAAGCAATAAAATCCTACTAAAATTGACATGCTAATTACTCCAAAAATAAATAATCTATCAAGACCTCAAAATTAATTTAAATCATGCTTATTCATTAAGAAAAAATTCGAGGGCCAACAATTAATCTCATATCTGTTGGGAAGGAGAACGAAGTACTCCTTATAAGGGTGTGGATATCTTCCCTTTGCAGATGCGTTTTTCATGCCTCAACGTACCAGATCCCATCAGAACTTCGAAGTTGAACATGCTAGGGAAAGAGAAGTACCAGAATGGGTGACCTCCTAGGAAGTCTTGCGGGAGTAGTGTATTAAAGCGGCCTACACGCTGGAAAAGTAAAACCGTAAGGGTGTGGACCACGAACCACTTTAAAAGGCCCAAAGTGGACAATATCAGCAAGCAGGTAGTCTGGTTGTTACAATTAGTATCAGAGCCAGTACCTGGGCCGATGGGCCAGTGGGGACTCCATGAGGGAGGGGAGAAATCCCACATCTGTTGGGAAAGAGAATGAAGCACTCCTTATAAGGGGGATATCTTTCCCTTACAGACATGTTTTTCATGCCTCAATGCACCAGATCCTATCAGAACTCCGAAGTTAAATATGCTAGGGCAAGAGTAGTACCAAGATGGGTGACCTCTCAGCAAGTCCTGTGGGAGTAGTGTCCTAAAGCGGCCTGCAAGCTAAAGCAAAACCGTGAGGGTGTGGACCACGAGCCACTTAAAAAGGCCTAAAGTGAAAAATATCTACAAGCGGGTGGTCTGGCTGTTACATTATTCATTCATGTCGCAGAACCTATGTTCACTAGATCAGGTGGGTTTTTAAAACAATGATACTATAAACTAGTAATCATCCATTATCATAATTGTTTCTTCTTTTGGCTCTACAGGATGGTTAAGTGGGTGCTAAACGGGATCCAAATATATCAAAACTATATTTTGGGAACCATTTCTACTGGAAGGTTGTTTCTGATAGATAAACTGAATTTTGCATGTGGTAATAGATGTTCGTTGAGAGTGTTAGGTCTTAGTGATGTGATACTAAAACTTCTAGGGTTGAGTTGTCTTACCTTAACTATATCCTACTTCATCAAAATCAACAGCTTCTGTATAATTAAAATGAGGAATGCTATTACTAAAACAAAAAGAGTAGTGTGCTAAAAAATTTATGGACTTAGCTGTTGGGACTCAAGTACGGTTGGATTTTAGGATTGAAAAGAAAAAAAGAGAAATAAGAAGAAAAAGAAAAATTGAAGTGGACCTAAATAAATTCTATTATAAACTCTAACCTTAAAAATCTCTGGTGTTAATTCTTTAGTTTTTGATACTAAAGGTCCAACAAAGTCAAAGACCAAATCCACAGTCCAACAATGGCCCTTTATTTCTTGACCTCCATACGAAATCCCAAGTACAATGACCAAAGATCTGAAGCCTAAAATTAGAAGACAAGTCTAAATTCTGCCATAGTCCTTGTTTACTAACCAGTCCAATCTAATTCAAAAGCTAAAATCAAGGGTAAAACCAAATCCAAATCTAAATTTAGGTCAAATCCCATCTAAATTCAATAAAACCGAATACTATGAAGCTCAAAACCATTAGTCCATTTTCTTTTTCAACTCAGGTTGTTGCAGTTTTACTAAAAAAGTTTGTACATTGTCCATTGCCAATAAACAGTTTATTGATTTAATTAAAAGGGACTTGATTTAAAAATCTCTTACATTAAAATTTTTTCCATCTTCCATTTTAATTAAGTAAAATTTTTATTCTTTTATAGGTTATAACAGACATACCTTTAGAAATTTCAAATTTAGTAATATTACGCTATAACTAATTTAGTGTAATTGTTCAGAATAGATTGGTATAAGTAACTTTGCTTGATCGTGTCTTCATAAGATGGAAAGTGGAGTTTACATTAGATTAGAAAGAAATGTGAGTCAAGGCAAGTTAATTTGAAGACAGATCAAGGTATAGAATATGTGGAGACTCAATAAACTTTCGGTCACACAATGAACCGATAAGAGCAAAGACTTGATTGAATATGAATGGATAGAATTGGGTTAAATTTATTATAAATCATGTTAAATGATGGTTGTGTGAGTAGGGCTTCATATTTTTATATATAGGAGGAAATGGGTTTTAGTTGTCACTTTTTCTTAATTTTATTTTCCAAATATGTCCAATTACATTTTTGCATCTATCTATGCTTTTGATTTTTGCCATCTTTACTTTGTTTGATGGGAAGCTTGTGGTTGTCATTTAATTGGTTTTATTTTAGTGGTCCTTTAATTGTATTTCAGTTGATGGATGGTCCTATTTTTAACTCATTACACTAAAAAATATTGTGGATAAAATATTTTAATGGTAAAGCTTCCTCCTTTTTGGCTGGTCATGAAACATAGCTCATATTCTGGCCTTGAAAATTTGAGGTAGATAAAGATGGTTTGTCAATCACCTATTATTGTGTTAAATTAGGCTTGTGGTTTCTCATTTATTAATTATATATATGAAAGAACTGCAGTTTTAAATCTAATTGTGATAATACTTTAAAATATATTATGGTTAGGACTGTGGTTTTAAACATGCTTATGATAATACTTCAAAAAAAATTTATTTGTTGGCGAGTATACCATATGTTGATGATATGATTATTTAAGTTAAAATTCTCAGCCAAATGCATCATCCAGTATCAGTGTTGTTAATCACAACAAAGAAACTTTTTTGGAGCTAAAGAAAATGAAGGTGCACCATTATGTGATATTCAAAATAATTGAAAACAAGAAAGAGGTTGTGGTTGAGAAGACTAGGGGTTCAGCTGAGAGCTATGAGGATATCATTGTTGCTTTGCCTGATAGAGACTATTAATATATTCTATGTGGCTTTGATTTTGTGACTTCTGAGAATAATCAGAAGAGCAAGATCTTCTTCATTGCATGGTCAGCTTATGCCTTTTGATCCTTTTATATATGCACATTCATCTTTTAATTATATAGACATATATAAATTTATGCTCTATTAAATTGGAAATTGTATTTTGAAAAAAAAAAGAGAATTGATTGTTAAGTGTTTAGCCCTATTTTAAGACCTTATGTGATCTTTCACACTTTTATGGTTTATGAGGATGAAAAACGAGTGAAGACAAGACGGATGACTGTTGAACAAGCTTTTCTAGGCAAACATTGTTGTGTTGAGAGCTACATGCTCATGTCTTTTACTTACACAGTATTGTGGATGAACCGTGTAAGTCTTTAGAACCGCATGAAGAAGGATGTAAAGGGCGAGGATATACACGATCATGTACATGCCTGTGTCATTACATATACGGTCATGTGTGACGACTATGTAAGATTTAGGTTTAAATATAGTGTGCATCTAAAACATTTAAAAAAAGGTAAGGAAAAGTAGTGAGAGAGCAAGTAGAAAAGTATTCTCATCCTTGTTATTGTTTTTGGGTTAGTTCGAGAGTTTGTTAATTGATATATCAACTTTGGTTTCAATCCTAAAACTTGGTGAGACAACTTATAGTTGTAGAGTGAGATATTGTTTCGAGAAAGGGTTAATTGTTTGGGATTAAACTTTGTAAATTCTTGTTTGAATTTAGTGGATTTTCTTGTAGGTTTGTCCTGATGTTTTTTCTTCTACATTGGAGGGTTTTCCACGTAAATCTTAGGGTTTTTTTGTTACTAAGTTTCTTATTCTCATACTAATTTGCTAGTTAAAGTTGAAGAGTGTTTTTTGTTATTGATCTTTGGTTGACTTTTTAGAGAGTTGTGCTATTTACTCCCAACAAATGGTATTAGAGTCATCATGATAAAAGTTGGAAACAATTTTATGGTCAAGTTAACGTCAACATATTACTCTACTCAGAGTCTCATGATAGAGGACCTTCCATAATGTAAGGATCTCTTCGATCCTATTGATGTGGACAAAAGTGTGAAGTATGATGTGCCTTTAAAACCTGACAAGATGTCAATCAGAGAATGAGAAAAGATGAAGTGAAAAACTTTGTGCACGATTCAACAATAGATTGATATCATTATATTCAACTATGTGTCTCAAAGTAGATGTCCCAAAGGGCGTTAGTCTAAGAACCAATCGAAGTATAGAGGTGACAAAGAGGTGAAGATATAATAAGTTAAGACACATTAAAAGATCTTATTATAAGTGGAAGAGGGAAAAAAACAAGATCATAAAAATGATGGAGATAATAAGAATACAACCACAACTGCTATAAGTAATGATGATAAGGTGTCCTTAGTTTGTGTGACAAGTAAATGTCTCCAAATTAGTGATTCGAGTTTTGAGTGGTTAATTAACATGAGATCTTCTTATCATTGTGTTCCAAAAGTGGATACTTCTCAAACTATAATAGCAGAGACTTTTGGAGCTTAAAGATGGGAAATTAAAGTTTTGCTAATATTATTGGTATGGGTGATATCCGAATTCAAATAAATGCCAAATGCTTATTGACCTTGAGTGATGTATGACACATCCACGATTTAAGGTTAAATTTATTATCAAAAAATATGTTAGAATAAGAAAGATTCTTGCATAATTTCAGTGAACAATGACTATTGCTCGAGGTGAATTATACGTCACATTATATAAGACACAATTAAAAGTGTGTGATTGTGGAGAAGTATACAAAGTTAAAGAGGAAACTTCTCCAAATTTGTGGCATCAATGATTGGGGAATATGAGTGAGAAATGATTAAATTTTTTGGCTAGTAAATCCTTTATCCTAACCAAAAACACCCTACCACTTAATCCTTGTGATTATTATTTGGTAGGAAAGTAACATAAAGTCTCTTTCAAAAGAAGATCTACAAAGAAAACGAAGATATTTGAGCTGGTGTTCTTAGATGTTTATAGCTTTAATTCAGGAGGAGTCACTTAGAGATAGTAAATATTTTGTTACATATATTGACCATTATTCAAAGAAGACTTAGGTATATATGTAGAAAGAAAAGAATCAAAAATTTAAAACTTTCTAGAAGTTTTATGCAATGGTAGAAAGAGAAGTTGAGAGGAAGTTGAAGTGTTGGACCTCGAACTTTTCTCGAAAGTTAGAACTGTTAAATGAGAAATTGTTGGCGATTATTCATGTGTAAAAAAAGGAGAATTCTTGAATTTGAAATGAAGTAGAAAAGACGGTTTAGGTACAAGATGGGTTCTATATGAAATGTTGGAAGTTAAAAGTTGGAAAATGTAATTGAAACATGTTCATTAAGTATGTTTCGGCGTTTTAGCCACAACTTTTGCTCTAATTATCCAAATGAGATGATTCTTGATTTGAATTGAATTAGAGAAATAGGGTTACAAATTTTCTGATGAAATCGAGTTTTAATTCTGTCTTTAATAATTTCAATTTTCAGATGGAAGTTAAGCACAAAATATTGTTTCAACATAAGAATAGTCTGAAAAAATTTGGGGTATAACTTTTAGATTATTTAATCAAATTGAATGATTTTGATGTCATTAGAAAATTATGAGAATAAGGAACATTTTTCTAGAAGGAAGTGCTAGCAAATTGCTTCAATCACATGATTAGAAAAAGGTCTTTATTTTTGGAAGGAGTTAGGCAATGACTTAAATGAATATTGAGGTCTTGCTAGATTAATTATTTTATTTGGAGTTAATTATTATGTAAATGATTGTAGGATTTTATCATATGGTTCAATTGAAATAAAGTTGTCTTGTAAGAGTATATATGTATGAGGGTATTTTGGGAAGAACACTTAAGCCATTTAAGTTACAAGGCATATAAGGAAGGGTAGAAGGGTCTTTGTACAATCATTAATGGCAAAATTGAAATAATAAGTGTAGGCTTGCTTTTAAGGAAGAAGCAAGAACGAAATTGAGAGAAAAAAAACAAAGAGAAGAGAGAAGAAAGAAGAGGATTTGGTGGAGAAGAGCAGAAAAGGAAGAAGTGAGCTAGGTTTTGATTTTTCTAAGCCTTCAAGAGTGATTTTGAAGTTTCTTCAAGAAGGAAAAAGGAAGAGGAGGATGAGAGCTTCCATTAGAGCTAACAAACTCTTCATTTGGTGAAGGATCATGGTAAGGGTATTTTTTATTTGTTGGATTTTTGAAAGGGTTTTAGTTCATATAGGTTAAGAAATGTATGGGTTTAAGAATTTTAGGATCAATTTTAGTGATTATGTCTTATAGGTTTCTCAATTGGAATGCCTATTGATTTGGGAATTTTTGTCAATGTTGAAGAAAATCAAGAAAGGCAAGATGAGTAAGAGTAGAGGCTTTTTGAGCAAGGTTTTCAAGCAAGGATGTTAAGGTGGGTTTAATATTTATAATTTGAGTTATGAGCCATAAATGTTTCTTTTGAATCAAGAGAATAAAATAATTTCAATGGCTTCATAAATATTGCATCATTGCTTTTGAATGATTTGAGAATTTACTATATGCTTAATATGTGAATTTTGATGATGAATTGTGAATTGCTGAATGAAAGGGTTTTCGAAAAATTGCATGTTCATGAAAAAAAGAATAAGTTTCCGAAATGTGCCATTTGGGCAATCTATTTTCAAGTCATGAATTACATGTTATGTGGATTTGGTTTGGTCCGTTCTGTATGTCAAGTGAACTTGTCTAAAGGCTTCTCCCGCCTGCTCGCTAGTGACATAGAGCTCCTTCATGGACTCCCTTAAGTTCACAGCTACGTAAAACCATTATGTGGGATTGCGATAGTACGTTCTATTCATGGCTACACAGGACCCTTATAGGAAATGTGTTAGTACGTTTTGTTACGAACTACCTAAACCATTTCTGATGTGCTTATGTGTTTATGATTGTGACAAGTTTGATGAATGCATGATTCATAATGTTTATGAATTTCTTGATAAGTTGTGAATTTGGGAAATATTTGTTATATGGCTTTTACAATGTGAAATTTTACAATTGAAATAAATGTTTCAATAGTTTTTTTCCTGTTTCTCGGTTATAAGCTTGTTACCCATGAACTTTTAAGCTCACCCCCACTCTCCTTCCCCTATTCAGGTGATGAGCAAGAGACCGAGTGAAAGAAAATCAAGACATCACTCCGAATTTGCATGATTTGTTTTGTTTTGGAGTAGTTTATGTAAAACAAGGCTTCAGATGTATTTTGAGAATTATTGGGTTTTGCATCCTTTATATATTGGATTTTGATATTGATGATGTAATGCGGCTTGGAAATGCCATTAAAGTTTGTAAAACTCTTAATTTATGATGTTAATGAAATATGAATTATATATGGATGATGTTAATTTGAAATTAGGTATGTTTGAAGTCATTAACTTAAGATGATGAATCTTGAGCATGAACTATTGTTATATATATAAGTAAGATACTATGGAAAAGAAAGATAGGAATGTTATGAATCATGAGATATTGTTGAATATGAAGAGTCAAATGAATTGAGGTTGAGAGTTTGATGAATTCCAATTGGTAGTTGAATTGTTATGAATGAAGTTGTAATAGAGGAAGTGAAGTTGGGATAAACTTCAAATTTTTCATGAGGGTAAAATGTGTGCTCTGACTTCCAGGGAAAATCTGAAATAATCTAGGTAGAACTGGTTAAAATTTTCTTCTTAGAAGTTGTAGATGATCTTTCTAGCTTTCCAACAATATAAAGTTTGTAATTTTTGGATATCGAAGTGAAAAGTAATGATCGTTACAAGATATGATGCTGCATAGAGTGTATGCAAAAGACAACTATGGTATATTGATGAGAATGTGTAGTTTGATGAACCAAATGGGTTGAGAATTGAGAGTTTTATGAGATAAATTTGGTGTTCGAATTGATAGGAAGTGATTTTGCACTAGAAGAGTTGAATTTGGGAAGATTATGAGTGAACATGATGTTAGTTTGGATATAGGAAGCATTGGAGAGGCTTTGGAGGGGTTTGGGGAACCCTTATGTCCGTCAGACAGACTTTAGGTCCATTAAATGGACCTTTTTGGGTGAAAAAGGACCCCCAGTCTCGTCCATGTCCATTAAATGGACTTTATGTCCATTAAACGGACTTTCTCGGGTGAAAAAAGTGTTCCCAGGCCCGACAATGTCCGTTAAATGGACATTTACGAGACAACTTCATTAAATCGCATTTTGACCCTTTTAGATGTATAATATCACTTTCTAATCTTCACCAAAGTTGTATATCTCGAAGAATTCTTTGAAATGGCCTAAGAATGAAATCAATTCGACATTTTTGGTGAACGTTATAGCAATTGCGCCGGTTAGGTATAATATGAATGAGGACTTAAATACGTTAGATTCTTTTGGTCATAACTTCCTCATCCGACCTCCAAATGAAGTGATTCTTGAACCAATAGATTTCTAAGACATTTTTCTATCTCTATATAGACATTAGCACCTTTTGAAGTTGATTTCTAAAAGTTTACATTAGAGAAATTGAGGGGTCGGTTGGGAGAGCATGATTGGGGTATATACACGCTTTAGCTTTTTAAGTATATCTTGAGCTGTAGAGCTCCGATTGAGATGATTCTTGCTTCAAAACAAACTAGGGACTTAGAGCTACAATTTATTTGAGGAAGTCAAATAGAAATTCTGGTTTGAAGATTTCCAAATTCTGTTCACAAATAGGAGAAATGAGTTTGAGTATGGTGACTAAATTGTATGGGCACTCCACTCTTATGGGATGATAGTTAATTAGGGTTCTTTGAAATAACCCTATAAGGTAATATGCAGGCTTAATGTTTATAACTCCAGAGTAATGAAGAATGTCACATTTTATGATTCAACAAGAAGATGAATCGATGATGGTTAAGGAGATTTCATGGGAATATGGTCACGTTTCATGATTTTGCAAGAGTTGGATTCCAGAAGCAAGTGGGATCCAACAGGTGTGGTATCAGAGTAAGAGTTGGGTTCCAGAAACAAGCGGGATTCAACAGTTGTGGCATCAGAGCAAGAGTTAGGTTCCAGAAACAAGCGAGATCCAACATGTTTGATATTATGATTTCGCAAGTGTGGGACTCTGAATGCAAGCAGGGTCCAATATGAAGTGTTTGCAAATAGATAATAGAAGTGAGTATACTTCCAAGTTGTTTGAAGATTAATGTAGATCATATGGAATTAGACATAAGATGACCAAATCTGATACTCCACAGCAAATGGTGTTGTTGAGAAGATAAATAAAATAATTGTGGGGAACGTTCATTGCATGCTCAAAATGTTCAAGTTGCCAAAGACATTTTAGGGTGAAGTAGTTAGAACTATAGTTTATTTAATCAAACGAGGTCCCTCAGTTCCCTTAAATTTTGAAATTCCTGAGAGAGCATGAACAAGTAGTCATACATAACATCATCTGAAAGTATTTGGTTGCAAGATATTTAAACATGTACCTAAGAATGAAAGACAAAAGCTTGACTCAAAGGTAATACCTTACATCTTTGTTGGCTATGACGATTATCAGTTTGGCTTCAAAATTTATGACCTAGAGAAGCCTAAAGTGGTTAAGAGTAGGGATATGGTATTTCAGGAGCACGAGAGGGGTTCTGATCTTTTAATAAGAGATAAGGTTACTCATAGTGATGTTGTTAATTCTTCTCTGTTTCTTCCACTATTGAGCAATCTATGGGTGAAAGAGATGAAAAGAATGACCAAACACATGTTGATAGTGATTAAGTATAACCTGGAAATGATGAGTTACACGAACCATACCCAAATAATGCTAAAGATGAAATCATTAAGGATAATAAGTAGTTGAGCAACTAGATCCTACAACGAAATGATATTGATTGAATTTTTCTTTAGCTTATAAGAATTTATCAATTTTAAGCCACAAGTGCAAGACGTAGCTATAGCTAGCACAGATAAGTATAGGTTGATCTCATAAGGACTGTAAGTACTAGTATTCACACTTTTTCTATTATCTAACCATTTAAACAAATTACGAATTTAATTAAAAATTACACTAAATAAACTCCTCCAAAGATTTCCCCTCAGACAAAGGCACTAGTAGAGTCAATAATAGACCGAAAAAGTTGAGAAAGCCTTACACAATAAGCTAGTTCTGGACACCAAAACCAATTTGAGGAGGGGGTATCGTGAGTCCAGTGCATATATGGAAAGCCTAATACGAACATAAACACTATTATAATGAAGAAGAAGTATATTCACTGGATGGAAAATCTTCCAATTATGTCAAGAGCCACTGTAAACCGATATCTAGGCATAGTACTACATAAAGTTATAAGTGTTTGTCCTCTTGCAATCCTAAAATCATGCTCCATAGCATTTATAGAGTGAGGACTATAAGTACTAGTATTCACCCTTTTCCTATTATCTAACCATCTAAACAGATTGTGGATTTAACTAAAAATGAAACTAAATGACCTCTTCCAAAGATTTCCCTTTGTGATCAGGCATTAATAGAGTCAAAACTTAACAAAAAATGTTGATAAAGCCCTGCACAATAAACTAGTTCTTGACACCAACACCAATGTTAGGATGGTATCATGAGTCCAGTGCTTATTTTTGGAGTTATGTAAATATAGTGCCCTGGAAAGCAAGTGTATTTACATATAACTTAATCCTCTTCCAGTTACTTTTGTAATGAAAATATTTATTATTAATGAAACAAAAGAGTTTGGTTTTATTTGTATGAGCATTATATAACTAGTCATAAGGTACCAAGATTCTTTTATAAGTAATATACATATACATGGAGATGTAGTTGAATAATCAAGTTGGTCACTTGATTATGGTTTAGACTATACTGTTTGTGATTTATCTTCGTGCAAGTAAAGGAGTTTACTTCAAGGGAATGATGAGTTTCATTTTATGATAGTAGTTGACTATCGATAATGTCACTATTAAATGAATCTAGAATCACATATATTTTTAAAGAATAAAGTAGGTTGTTACTTTAATCTTAAATCATACACCTTAGCATTCTTTTATTATGAAACCATAATCTTGATGAGTGGTGAACCCATATGTGTTTCATTATAATTCTTGATATGATTGGAATGGATTTTTACAGAGTATCAATCCAGTGTCTACATGTTGGAATTATTAACTAAAACATGTATCAGGGAACATTCACTTAAATAAAGAGTTTATAGTAATAACATCACTTCTAGATATTTTACAAAGATTGGTGATTAAATTGGCACCAGTAGTTTGAAGTACTAGCTACCATGAAGTCTTAATACCAAGATCAGATCTTGTGTGTTAATCACCATATAGAGTGAAGTGGGAGATCTAGAAGAAAAAACCAACAAAAGGGAAAAACAGTATTTTTACCTTTTATTATGCGGATGGCTATAATATGGTTCATAATAGAGTTTGCAATTGGACATTTTATTTGAAACATGTTTTCTCATAATATTTAGTAATTCAAGAGTTTAGCTAATTGTCTTTAATGGAATAACATTTGGTTAATAAGCTGGAATTAATTCTAATGAGATTAAATTAATTTCGAGTTTATTGGAGCTTGAATTATATAAGTCCAATTAGATTTCCCACTTGACTTCTAGGAAGATTATCAAGGAAAGTAAGAAAAATAAATAGGGGTTTCCGAAAAGAAAAATGAGACAGAAAAGAAAGGAGAGACCGAATTAGATTCAGACCAGAACAATTTAATTAAAAATTAATTAAATTGGGTTTTAAAGCCTATGATTAAATGTTGGGCTTACACTAATTAATTGTTAGTTAGAATCCCAAATGAACATTGAACATTGGGTTGGACTTTGGTTTTATTTGATTAATTAGATTAATTAAATTGAAACAAAGTTATTAAAGATAAAAGGAGGGCAAATTTTGGTTAAATGGACTAAATGGACATATGCACACTTAAGGTGGGTTTTTATTATATTTCATCATCATTAAATGGTTCAATGGTGTCATCATTAAATGGAGTAATGATCTTATCATTAAATGACTTAATGGTTGAGTTTTAATGATGACATGTAACCTTTTAGCATTCATTTGATTAAAGAAGGAAGAGGTGCATTTGATGCACTCTCTTCCTTCTTTCATCTCATAATTGAAAATGAGAAGTTCTCATTTAGGTTATTGGTCTTTTCATATAGACATCTTAAACAAATGAGAGTGT
>JANZLC010000004.1:14129517-14143261 GCA_026413385.1 Erythroxylum gracilipes
AAATTGAGATTTTCATGAAATAAGTGTTTTATGATTTTTAAGTGTGAAATTACTATGGTTTCGAAATTGTACCATGTCAATGAGTTTTTAAAATGGGTTTTGCTTGTTTTTCAATTATAAACTTGTTACCCACGAGCTTTAAGCTTACCTCACTTTTCTCCCCATCTTCAGGTATTGAGCAAGAGACCAAGTGACTAAGATTCAAGGCACCACTCCAAGTTGCATATTTTTGTATTTTAAGATAGATTTTGTAACCATGGGGTTTTAGTTGCATTCCAAGTATTATTAGTTCATGTGTCTTATGTAATTTGGGATGTTCAGGCATAGATGTATTGTGGTTTGAAATGTTATTTTAGTTGTGTATGGAATGCTTATCTTCAGATGTTAATGAATTATATATGGATGATGTTGAGCAGAAATATAGATTTACATGTGGATATGGTTGTATTGAATTTAAAGTACTTGAGGAAGTTATCAATTTGTGATGATAAGTCTTAAATGCAAGGTATTGTTGTGTTTTTGTACGCTTTATGGTTCAGGGGTTGGGTTTCGAAAACGGGACCCAACACGGATGTTCATTCTGTTTTCACCTCTCTGCTATTCTTCTTCTTCTTCACTCGACTCTCTCCACTCTCTCTTCTCTTCTCCCCTTCTTCTCTCAATATGTTCTCTATAATAAGTCTGTGTGGTGTGAAAGATGTGTATGATCGAATGTGCCACCACCTCCCTTACTCTTTCTATTTGTAGTTTGTTTTAGGTCTAGGTTTTTGAGCCATCCCTCTTGTACATGACACGTAATAAGTTGGTGAATTAAAGGAAAAATAGGTCACGGGGGTGACAAGTTAAGTCACCCCATGAGGGCACTTATCACAGTGGTGACAAGTTAAGTCACTACTGTTTTCATGCAAAATTTATGTGAACTTTCCCTTAAACCTTCATGCAAAATTCACAAAATAATTCAATTAACATTCATGCAATATTCACACCATTTTCACTCAATTAATCTCACATTTAAATCAAAACACAAGAATTTGTAAACAAAATCAAGATATGAAGGCAATTAAAAGAAATAGAAACTAGGCACAACAATTCTCCCACACTTAAACTATGCTTGTCCTCAAGCAAAATAAAGAACACTAGACTATATAAGACCAAATAATGGCAACAACAATTTTCCCAAATAATAGTCAAAGATATCAACGATCATTTCAATAAACATAACCTAAGAACTTGAACCTCATAATACTCCATGAACAAGTTATTCTTTGCATATTTGGCCAAAATCAACAAGTACTTCAATTCAAAGAACCATCAATAAGTGTGATAGACACTCACTCCACTCTCCATCATCTTAAGCATTCAAAGGTAGGGCATATTCACTCATCTTTCATTTCATGTAAAGTATCTACCATAGGTTTGCTTACTAATCCAATCTCCACCACTTATATCAAACACAAACATTAATCCGAAGGTCTTTATTTGGGTTGTAATGGGGTTGAGCTAAGGGTAGGAAAAAAGAAAATCACAATTTAAAACCACAAAACAAATTGAGCATTTAATGTAATATAAAATATGAAGCATAAAACACTCAATTCTTTCCTTTCAATTACAAGATTAACACTCCCCTTTTTATGTCTCTCCTCTTTCTTTTCATTTTTTGGTTATCTTCTTTTCCTTCCTTTTCTTTTCTATTTCTATTTCTTTTTCTTTTTTCTTTTTTTTCTTTCTTTTTTATATTATTTATTTATTTATATAGAACAAGATCAAGTTTAGAAGGGGAAAATATAGAGGAAAGATACAAGTTATTAAAACCCTATCCATTCCTAACTCAAAAGCTAACTATATGTTATGATTCCCCCCATTTGTTCAAACAATTATTCCCTAAACCTAATCATACTCTTTCAAATGCTCAACTTGCCTTATGTTAGGTACAATAAAGAGGATAAATAATGAAGGTCAAGGCTCATATTTTGGGTGGTTTAAAGAAATAAAAGGTTTCATGTTAAGCTCAGAGGGGTTCACTAAGTGTAACATTATGGTGGCTTTTTAAGCAAAAGGGATAAATCCTAATTGCCTTCATCATTTCAACATTTGCATAAGATTATATGATCTTAACTAGTATTTGCAAGTAAGTTCTAGAGTTCCTTAATTATTAAAGAACACTCTCAGCAAAGAATACTTGAATTTGGTGTTTAATAGTTAAAAAAGGCTCAAATTCTTACCAAATAAAAAGTGTCATTTAGTTATCACAATAAGCTAATATCCTTTTAACCGAAATCCTAATTAATTAGTCTAAGCATGCAAGTATACTCATTCATTCATATTATGCATTTTTAATCCCAATCAAGTTTATGTCACGACCATATATCTCTATTAAATGGGAAAATAACACACAACACGCAAATAATAATTTTTTAAAAACCTAATACTCCACCCCACACTTAAATATCACATTGTTCCTAATGTGATACAAAAAAGTAAAAGAGTGATCTAAAACACAAAATAACACGAACAAGGACAAACACTAAAACTAAAAGAAATTAAACTAACAAGCAGTAAAAATAATAAAAAGAAAAGGGATAGAAATACGATACGAAAGTGTGGGTGGTGGCTGCGTCAATGCGGTGTGAATGATGACAATAAGCATGGCATACTACATTAAGGAATGGTGAATAGCTACGAGGAAGACAAATAAAAGAGATTGAAAAATAGGCCCTAGGAACACAAAGCAAATAGATTAAGTTAAGTTTCACTAAAAAGAAATAACAAACAACTAATTGAAAAACAAATACAGAAATTGTATAGGTTGCCTCCCATTTAGTGCTTCTTTAATTTCTTTTAGCTAGACACCTCAACCGTTATGCTCAAGGTGGATCGCTCAAAGTGAGCGATTCCATTGTTTTCTTCTTTTCATTGGGATTTTTCTCTAAGAATTTGCCAACCTCTCCCTCGGTTACATTGACCAACAATGGTAACATTCATCACTCTCTTTAATCAAGTCCCGCTCCTTTTCTTCCTCTTCTTGCAAGGCAAAATCACAATATGCAGCATCAATTTGATCAACAAAAGAACAGTCTTCATAAACAGTAGTAGTAGAAATAGGTTCAACATTAAAGATTGAAAATTCTACTGTTTCTTCCAAAATAATCATGCTCAGTTTCCTGTTCTTCACATTAATCAAGCTATTGGTGGTGGCCATAAAAGGCCTGCCTGGGAGTATGGTGCGCTCCTTCCCTTGGTCTTTAACCTCCCTCATATCTAGGACATCAAAATCTACAGGAATATTCAATCCTCCAACCTTCACTAACACATCCTTCATTATTCCTTTCAGACAACAAATTGATCTATCAACTAATTGCAAACATATGTTTGTAGGTATTAACAATTTCTCATAAATAGATTGAGGTATAAGGTTTATACTTGCCCCAAAGACAAGCATACCCTTAACCTCATCACCATTACCTATAGATACTTACAAGAAAACTGCATGGGTCTTTCAATTTGGGGGCTAATTGCTACTAAAGCACTGCACTTGCAACCTCTGAAATTGTCACCTTCTCGTTTGACTCAAACTTTCATCTTTTGGTACTTAGTTTCTTCAACAACTTCACATAAGTCATAATGTTTCTGATCATACCTAACAAAGGCAGATTAATGTTAACTTTGGAAAACATGTTATATAAATCAAAAAATTGTTTATCTTATTTCAACTCCTTAAGGCGGCTCAAATATGGAATCGGTGGTCTATAAGGATTAGTCTCCTTATGCAGTCTTGGTCCTTCAATGCAGTTGATTCCCTAGTTTTTCACCTTTTTTCATGTGACTTGAAAAGTTATTATGCCCATTGCTTTCTTCATTATGCTCACCTTTATCATTGGTGAGGCTCTTCTCCTCTTGATTACCTGCACTAGATAGATTAGAAGAGATCTTAACATGATTATTAATTACTTTACCACTTCTTAGAATAGTGACTGCTTGGGTTTGCTTCGGTTGACTAGGCAACTTCCCTTTCTGATTGTTGTGCATTTGAGCAGTGATTTGTCCTACTTGGATCTCAATCCTCTTCATAGATGCCTCCAAAGAATCGAATCTCTTATTGTTCATTTCTTGATTTTGAGTTGTGAGCTGATTAAACACATTTAGGCTTTCCTTCAAAGAAGTCTTGCTTGGTGGGTTTTAAAGTGAATATTGCCCTTAGTAATAATTTGGCCTCTGAAAATTTTGGTATTATGGTTGGCGTTGAACTGGTGAATTGTTAGTCTTTTATGAAAAATTGGGGTGGTTTTCCCAACTAGGGTTGTAGGTGTTTGAGTATGGATCATTTCACTCCCTTGGTTAAAAACCATTAAGTGAGTTCACTTGTTCTTCCCCATCTATAAAATGCATACAAGATGACCATAAGTTCCACATATACCACATACCTCTTGATTTGGAACATTTTGGGGTAGTCTTGTAGTTAATATCTTTACATGCCTTGTTAACTCAGCTAACTGCATAACCAATTTTGGATTTGAGCTCACTTCATGAACTCCAGCTCTTTTCCCCTTATGCTCTTTTATTGAGAAGTATCCCCCAACATTTCGAAGATTTCATACGCTTCTTCAGCAATCTTCTCTCCCACAGCTCCTCCTATTGCATTGTCCACCGTGTATTGTCATTGTTATGTCAATCCATCATAAAAGAACTGGTTCTGCATGTGGAGTGGAAATTGATGGTGTGGACACTAAATGAGCAAGAGTTTGAAGCGTTCCCACGCCTCATGGAATGGCTCTCCCTCCATATGAGTGAAGGTTGTTATCTTCATTCACAACTCAGAAGCCTTTTGATGGGAATAGAACTTCCCCATGAATTTATTGTACACCTCCTCCCATGTAGTCAATGAATCGGGTGGAAGGTCATCAATCATGCCTTTGCCCGATCCTTCAATGTGTATGGGAAGCACCTCATCCTAAGTTGATCTTCATTTAGGCCATCCAACAGGAATGTCTGAAGAATGGTATAGAATTCCCGAATGAAGTTTAAAGTTCTTCATTGGGAAACCTATAGAAAGATGGCAGCATGTTGTAGTGAATGCTCTTCAATTCATAGTTTCTGGCTGCCTCTCCCAGACGAATGCATAAAGTGACTGTACCGATTATTGATTTGACATACTCCTTCATTACTAGCTTCCTTTCACCCATCTCTTGATCTTCTAGTTTGGGTCCCCATCTCTTGATCTTCTAGTTTGGGTCCCTCGAGATTGTCTTTAAAGTCCCTTAGAGGTCCACTTATTCGATGTACGTTGTTAATAAAGGGAGCAAGTTTGCCTTCCCGAGACCTCCTTCCTTGTATAAACCAAATAAAAACAATAGTGAATTAATAAGAAAATTACTAAAACAACTTAATGAAATAACACGATAAAAATGTATGCATGAACAGACAAAATAATCGACAAAACAATCAAAATTAAATTAAGTGTAAATACTAAACACCTCCCTAGTAACGACGCCAAAAACTTGTTGTGCCAAAATAAGTTCTAAAAATACCTAGACTATCCTACTCGCAAGTATACGAGGTAGTTGTAGTTGATTACCCAAGGTCGTCTACCATGAAGGTAAAATTGGTCCACTCAAAGTAATATTGAAAAAAAATAATAACAGATACAATCCTAAACATTGTATCTCGATTTGTTGAGTAAAGGCTTTAAAGGAAATCACAAAATTAAAATGAAAAGTAAACGAAATTAACTGGGAGAAAAAATGAATAGATTAACCAAAGTGGAAAACACTTGAGAATTAATTTCACTAATTTAATCTCCTATGCATGACTAGGGGAAATGATTAGATAATTGTCTTACTAAAATTACTAATTGGGTTCTAAAATCAATTCAAATAACAAACTAATCTAACTTTCGTATTCAATAAGTTTGTCATCCAAATTAATTATTAAACCCAACTAATAATTACCATTTGTGTTAATATATTTCTAATTCTTAACCTAAGCGTCTATAGTTTCTTGTTCCATATTAAACTTCTCTTGATTCTTCGTTTAATACTAAAATGATGCAAAGTTTGGTGATGTTATTACATCCATTCAGCTTAAAAACCACAACAACAAATAAGACAACAAAACTATAACTCAATCATGCATAGTAAACTAAAATTGCTACATTAATTCTGAAAAAAAAGAGCGGCCTATCACGGAAATAACAAGATTCATCATATTCAAATACTTCAATCCCATCTTTATCAGCATAAGAGAAGTATTTAAGCAATAAACCAAGTAAATAACCAAATGAACTATCAAAAGATAACAAAGTATCAGTCCATTAAGCTAACAGGATAATGAGTCCAGTAAAATAACAAAGAAACAATGCAACAAATAAAGAACAAAATAAGCAAACAAGGATTGGATAAGAGAGTTGTGGTGATCTCCTACCCCTCTTAAGCTTCTTGCATTAGCTCTTGCCTTCTGCTTCTACTTGACTCTCATCCAAATGATCAGATGTTCACTCTGTTTCCACCTCTCTGTTCTTATTCTTCTTCATCTAACTCTCTTTGTTCTCTCTTCTCTTCTCCCCTTCTTCTCTCTATCTGTTCTCTATCTCCTAATGAGTTTGTGTGGTGTGAAAGATTTATATGATCGAATGTGCCACCACCTCCCTTACTCTTTCTATTTGTAGTCTACTTTAGGTATAGGTTTTCGAGTCATTCCTCTTGCACATAACATGTAATAAGTTGATGAATTAAAGGAAAAATAGGTCACGGGGGTGACAAGTTAAGTCACGGGGGTGACACCCCATGAGGGGACTTGTCATAGTGGTGATAAGTTAAGTCACCACTATTTTTTCTCTTTTCATGCAAAATTTATGTGAACTTTTCCTTCAACCTTTATGCAAAATTTACAAAATAATCCAATTAAAATTCATGAAATATTCACACCATTTCCACTTAATTAATCCCACATTTGGATCAAAACACAATGATTTGTAACCAAAATCAAGATATGAAGGCAATTAAAAGCAATAAAAACTAGACACAACAACCACTTAAATATTTAGGAATTTGAGTGGTTTTATTTACCTTTCCGTGCAAGATTTTTTTTCGTATAATTCGATCCTTTTATTATATATCAGTGGTTTTACTTACCTTTCCATGTAAGTTTTTTTGTATAATTCAATCATTTCATTATATAATGTTCCGATTGGATATAGAGGGTGAAATTAATGTTTGCTTTATTTGAGTCCAATCAAATTAGTTCTTCATCATTAGCTATTGATTTAGTTAATAACATTTGTAAACTATGTCATTCTACCTTGGCCAAGGATTGATAAATACTAATTAAGAACAATGGAACATTCTCCCTAATTACTTTTGGGTGATAAATCCTATATTAATCACTCAACTACCTCTTTATAGTTCTTGCTATATCCAATAACTATTGATTGAACTACCATGATTAGAATAGATAATAAATGGTATAAAAACATAATAGTTTGTGTATAAGATAAATTTAGAGATCTTAATTCAAATGATCATCTATACAATCATTAGAATGGGAATTATCAGGGACATATAAGTAATGTTCAAAATGAATTTCTAATATGGGGTCAGTTCAGTGAACTTGTTCTCTAACAAACACCCGCACGTTTGTTTAAGTATCTTCATATTTTAGTCTATAACATCTACTACTTCCTTTATAAGGAAAAACATAACATATGTTAGTCTTTTAACTTTCTATTAATGTCTAGTCTTAATATAACAATGACTATAAAAAATTTAAGGGTAATACATAAATGCACTATAAATCTCATCATAAATTCATTTGCAATGTATATTTATCCCATGAACTTTATCATATACATCTGAATATGGATAAGATAAATAATGCCTCTAAATTATTTTTTTTCTAAACTACAACCACCAAATTGATTGTGGGGCATAAACTAATAATCTCTTATTTGCACTAAGTCAATCGTGTAAGGATCTTTATATGACGATCATGTTATTGTTAGGATAGTAGTTTAGTGAGAGAATTCAACAAGATTGTCTATAGTGAGCACTTATTTAAATCTTACAACTTTAATATGATGATCATGTTATTGTTGGGACATTAGTTTAGTGAGAGAATTCAATAAGATTCTCTATAGTAAGCACTTACTTAACCTTATAACTTTAATCTCTATTATCATCATAATTAAGAGAAGCTACATAAAAACACATTAGATCTTTGATGAGACTGTAACTCCTATTTGCATGCCTAATGGCTCTAATATTCTACAATATATTACTATCTGAACAATGCAAGGAATTATACCAAGTTCATTAAAGAACTTCTGATCCATATAATCATTTCCACTAAATAAAAAATGTATTATGACTTAATTAGCAAACATTGCTATATTGGAACCTTTCCAATCTTAAAATAGTAATGTTCTAAGTAAAATATACTTTAGTCAGGATTTACTTCTAAAGTTAGTATCTATATAACATTGAATTCAAGTATCAACTTATATATAGAATAATGGATATCTTTAATACTTTATAATTATTAGATATCCCAATACTAAACTCCTTTAGTAAATTTTCTATTTACTTGGACTAAAATAGGTAAATGACTTTCAATTTATCTTTATAGATCTAATTCTCATAATTAAGTTGTCACCTTTTCACATCCAATATGAATTGTTATTAGATAATTATATTTTCAATAATTAAAAATACAAATTATTGTTCTCTTTATGAGCAACATATCTCTACATACTCCCACTAAAGAGGAAAACTATACTCTCACTAACCT
This sequence comes from Erythroxylum gracilipes, assembly GCA_026413385.1. Lineage (NCBI taxonomy): Eukaryota > Viridiplantae > Streptophyta > Magnoliopsida > Malpighiales > Erythroxylaceae > Erythroxylum > Erythroxylum gracilipes. Next base: position 14,138,296 of record JANZLC010000004.1, read on the forward strand.
TTTTATAGACATGATAAATTCACAATTATCTCAAAAACTAAAATTTTAAATTCATTATGAAAGTAAATCTTTTAATATCTTATAGCCTTTCAATTATACATCAAATATATCAATAAATTTACTAGTTCCAATTAGATGTATTATTATGAGATTTGAACTTTTCAAACTTCATCTTACCCCAAATACTTATCATGAGAACCATTCTCATATAAGTGTACATTGAAGCAAACAATTTGTTCAATAGGTTTGTAACACTATAGCCAACTCTTTTAAATATAACCTATTATCTGATTTAGTTCTAAACTTAGTAGATAATATATGCTTTAACTAGCATCACATCCCTAAATTATTAACTTTAACTCTTTTAAAGTCATGTCATTTCATATCTAATATGAAATATTGTTAATTGATTTAATTAAAACTTTCAAAGGAAAATTGTAGTGCTAGGCATATCTATAGAAGAAATGAATATTGCGTCATACAATATCTTATATGGTAATTTTCTCCTCATATAAATCCATGTTTTTATAGAATTTAATAGTTGAGATATTCACCAGAGAATCTCATTCCCTATAGATAACCAAAAATATAAAACTCACTATATCAGTCTCATCGAAGTGTTTCAACATTCTTAATGCTTTAATTTCTATTTATGTTTAAACAATTTGAACTTATCAAAATATGTAAATCAATATTTTATTTAATATATATAACTATATCATATGAAGTTTTTAACAATACAATACAATAATAACTCAGTGAAATTCACACTAATACGCGGGATTTGTGAAGGTTCAGTAGTATGTAGTCTTACTTCTAACTAATAAAGAGGCTATTTTCGATAAAGTTATTAGTAATCTAATAAAATATAAGTATCATACTTTTATAAATTGTTGTTCCATCCAATACATCATATGTATAAATTTAACAATTTATGCCATCATCATCCTTTCACCGAAGGTTGATTTGATTATTCTTCAACTTAACAAGCTTCATAAGTTTCATGCGATTCATAATCAAAAGAATACATAGAACTTCATGATTCTTATTATGTTGATTTAACCAATATGAAATAAAAAAATAATCTTGGTTATCTAATTTTCTATTCTTGTCACTTATGTTAAACATAAGTCATCTTTAATCTAATATATACAAACTATTTATATAAACTTGGATGAACTACTTTTACTCAACAGTCTATTTACTATCCTGCAGTGAATATTATAATAATGTGGACTCTGAATTCAGTATCAAATACTCAAACGCGTGAATTAGAAATATATATGATCTCTATCATATCACGTATAAGCAAGAAAATTCATGCAATCAATTTTCTTTTTAATGATAACTATTATCATTTTTTAGCAAAACCTTTGATTGTAGTCCATATTTATGCTTTTAGTAGGCTAAATTGAGTGAAACAATTTTATCAAGGTATTATACCTTTCAGCTTTACTCCATGTTATCTTATACGTCATATTATTATGGTGATGACATGCATCTTCCATGTTGTCATCAAAGTTTATAATATATTAGTCAACTCAAAATGTCTTTACATTTCTTCATCTATATGATTTTGACATATCTCAAAACTTTGTCACCGAATCCTGAATAGGGATCAATAGGAATATTGCATAACAAACATACAACTTTTCTATCATAACTTTGAGAAATCTTCTCAAATGTAATCCTATGTCCAAGAAATTTAGTTCACATGCTCTTAGTATCAACTATACTAAGCAGCGGTAGTTTATACTCATAATAAAATATAAATGTAAGAAAAATAAGTATTGATTATATGTCATGACTACCAAATAAGTTTAGGACTTTAATAGTGTATTTTGTTACTTCCACTATTTTATTTGAAATAATAACCTTCACTATTATTCAGAAAGATTATTCTAATCTCTTTAGCAAGCTAGGATTCTATTTAAATCTAGTTGACATTGAGTCATTCAAAAAATCAACTAAACTTAAATTAAGTAAATAACATCCTTATTAATCATATCTTAAGTGATTCCTAGATTCGTTTGGTGACAACTCTAGCTAAAATATATCTTATATGTTATTTCTAACCTTGCCTTTAAATTCATATGATCTTGAGTCACTCATGCAAATCATACAAATTTAGTTACGTAAGACCCACTAATTTAAAATAAAATATATTCAAATGAAAGGGGTCTTGAGTCATTTAACAAGCTTTATAATAAATAAAACTCCAGTTTTGTTCTTAAATAAAAAAAGGTGACAACCATGTTCTCAATGTGTATTTAATATTTTTAATAAGGGATCAAATAGTCTTATCAAACACAAAATTACATATAATAATATTACAAATAAAACATGCATATATATATATATATATCACATATACTTTATGCACTAATAATCAAATTATTTACATTAAATATCAAGCTTTATTTGATTCTAGTTATTGATCTTCATAATCTAAAATAATATTTCCAACTCTTTGGAAAAATTAAATTAGATCAAACTCATTGATTCCTAAGTAAATTAAATTCCTATTGAAATTGAAAAAATTCAAATCAAATCAAATTTCTATTCAAATAGAAATTTGATTTGATTTGAATTTTTTTCAATTTCAATAGGAAACTATTTCCAATTATCTTGACTCTTTTAATAAAGTCTAATTGAAAATAAATTTCAATAAAGTATGCTTCTTATTTATTATGATTTAGAATTTTTTTGAAATTATATAAGTAACATATTTTAATCCAATTAGAAAGCTATTTTCTAATATATTATAAAATAATTTCAAAATTAAATTAAATAATTTAATTTAATTAAGAAAGTAATTTATATTATCTACTTAGAGATTTGATTTCTTAATTAACTAGAAAATCTTGTCTTAATAAATTAGGAAACTATATTTCAAAATTATTAAAGAAAATTCATTTTTCTCAATTAATAACTAAAAACTTTTTTTCAAAAATTTAATCAAGAATACATATAATAATGGTTCTCTAAACAAATAAAATCATAAATTTAATTTATCTTAATGAAATTAAAATAAATAAATTTAAATAAGAAATATCTTACTTAATTACTTAAGAAAACACTTTTCTTAATTACTTAAGAAAGGAGTATAATTAATTAATTTCAATCTAATTAAAAATAATTCATTTTATGCTAGAAACGACTTTTCTAGAATTAATTAGGAATCATTATAATTATTAATCTTAATCAAATTTTAAAAATAATTACATTAATTTTGAAATTGAATTTTGATTTTAAAAAAATTTAAATTTTATTTGTAAATTTGTCATGGGATAATTTATTCCAAACTAAAAATTGGATTATCTTAATCCAGTATTCAAACAAGCGTTATTCTAGCCTAGAAATACCCTATTCATAACCAAGAACAAGCCTCAATCCAAGTCCAACCACACTATTTCCCAAACTTGTATCCAAACTCTCATTTTCTTCTCTTTTTATAAACCTTAGGACCAAACTAAGAAACGCTAGCCAGCACAAAAGAGGTTGTCGTTGCCAACCACAATGCCACCTATTGCCATTAACGCACCACCACTTAAAACTGTTGTTTTCCCTTAGCGACCATACGTCTTCTTTTTCTGTTGGCAGCGACCTTCTTCCTCAACTTGCCAACGTATCATGAAGTTGATGGTAGAGGTGTAGTCTCCGTAGAGACTTGTTGCCCTCATCACCTTCGCAATCTGTTGTCAGCTCTATTGAGTATTGGCCCAAAGAAAGTCAGAAATGGAAGCTTGCAAAGTCAGAAATTGAAACTTCTTCGGTGATTGTTGACTCAACAATGGTGGCTTGATTTTTTGATGGAGTTTGGTGCAGCTAACTTTGACATTCACCCATGGAATTCTAAATGGAAGCAACAACAACGAAGGAGAGATAAGAGCACAAGATTTCTGGTGTGAGAAGAGAGGAGTTGTTTAGTGGGAGAGAGTAGAAAATTTCTGAAGGAGAAGAGAGAGAAGAATAGTGAGAGTTTTGGGTCTTTTGAGGAATTGAGTGATAAACACTATTGTATGTTCTCATTGATTATAGTGAAATACTAAGTCGTCTCTAAACTAGACGTAGGCATTGCCGAACCAGTATAAAATTTTGGTGTTCTTTTGTTGCTATTTTATTTTTCACTCTGAATTTATTTACGTTTCTGCACAATAAGTGGTATCAGAACTCCAATTTTTTCGACTGGGGTGTTGTAGGAGTGAAAATCTGTCGGTGAACAGTGTCAGTGAATAGTATCGGTGAACAGTGTCGGTGCTACAACCAGTGAACAGTGCTGGTGCTACCGTACCCGTGAACAGTGCCATTGCTACAGCTCTGCTACAGTAATAGTACGTATTTGTGAATAGTGATGAGTAGATGGCTGGAGATAAAGACGAGCCCGTTAAGAGAGAGTCAATATCGTCATCGTCGACACCTACATCTAATAAACATCCAATCGCTACTACAAGGCTAGAGGTTGATAAATTTAATGGCTCTAATAATTTTGGTATATGGCAGTGTAAAGTTATGGATGTATTGTATCAACAAGAGTTGGATATGATTCTGGAAGATAAACCCGAAGATATGGATGACAAGCACTGGGTGCGAATTAATCTCCATCCTTGTGCCTCTATTCGATCATTCCTTGACAAGGAGCTGAAATATCCTTATATGAAGGAAACTTCTGCTAAGGAGTTATGGACAAAATTGGAAGATAAGTATATGACCAAGAGCGCAGAAAATTGGCTTTTCTTGAAGAAGTGACTCTTCCGATTTCAGTATCGTCCAGGTATTTCTATGTACGAACACCTAAATGATTATAATAAAATACTTGGTGATTTAGCAAACCTTGATGTGAAAATTCCTGATGAGGATAAAGCACTATGTTTGTTAAATTCATTGCTTGATGATTATGATCATTTGACAACTACTTTGTTGTATGGAAAATCTGAGGTGAAACTTGATGAGGTTTCTGCGGCAT
>JANZLC010000004.1:14148822-14181374 GCA_026413385.1 Erythroxylum gracilipes
GTTAATCTAATGTATTAAAATAATATTAATAATATTTTAGATTTAGATAATAGTAGAAATAATAATAATATCAAGTCGAAGGTAATAATAATAATAATTGTTATTATTATCAATTAAATAATTTTATTAAATTTATATTAATTATAACAACATAATTATACTAATAATTATAACAATAATAATAACCATAATAATAACATCAATAAATAATTTAATACAATAACCATAATCATAAGATTTAGAAAAAAACAATAATTAAATTAATTAATTTTTTAAAAATTCTAGATTATAATAAACAATTTTTATGATAATTATTGTAATAATAAAATCAATTATTAATTGATTAATTTAATAATCAGATCGAATTAAATAATCTAATTAATGTTATCATTGTTATTGTACATTAAATAATCTAATTAATGTTCTATTAATAATAATATTAATAACAACAACAATAAAATTATTAATAATAATAATCATAATAATAAGATTTAGAAAATAACAAAAATTAATCAATATGAATTTATTTATAAATTCTATATTGTAATAAACAATTTATATAATACTTACCGTAATAATCATAATAATAAAAGGTATTCTGTAATCAGCGCGCGGCTTCGCTCTGATGAAGTCATCTGATTTGTACAAATTTCACGGGCGTGGAGCGCAGAGACGACGTCGTCCAGTTACTTAGACAGAGTGGACAGAGTTATTTGGACAGGTGATCTGCGCTCTGTAGAGACAGCTACAAAGTTTTCTTCGCTCCATTTTACCTTACCTTTTTCATTGGTTTTTAGCTATAGTAGGTTGTTCATTCGTTACTTTCCATAAGTGGCTATTTTTCTTTCAGTTTCAGTGCTTTATTTTCATACATCCAAATCTCTTAATATTCATTTCATTGGTTTAAAACTTTATTAGTGCTAATCACATTTTTACATGTTTTAGGATATTTAGAATGAATGTTTAATGAATTTTATAGTTGAAGTTCATGAATTTTGTGAAGAACTGTTGGACCCCGAACTTTTCTTAGAAGACTAGAACTAATAAATGAGAAATGTGGATAGGTTCATATTTTACTTTGGTACTTTTAGTGGATAAGAGATTTCAAAATAGAAAGAATTAAGTTGAAAGTTAGAAGTAAAATGAAAACAATAATGAAGTTGAATTGGTGTAGTAAGTTGATTAAGAATATGTACATATGTGTATGTTCTGTTATTGGTGTTCATGATTAATCATGGATTAAAATTTCCGTATGAATGATATTGATTTGAAATGGAGATGAGAATGAGGAGTAAATGAAGTAAAAAAAGGTGATATTGGTATGAGTTATGTTAAAGAAAGATTGTGAAACAAAATGGGTGGTTTATCTGAAAAATGTTCACGGAGTATGCTTCAGTCTGTTAGCCACAATGTTTTCTTTAGTCATCCTAACAAGATGATTTTTAATTTGGATTAAACTAGAAACATATGGCTATATTTCTTATGAAGATATTGAATTTAAATTCTATCTTTAAGAACATCAAAATTTGTCATGAAGTTGAGAACTAGGTGCAGTACATTAGTGGATGAATGTAAAGTTCATATTTTGAATTCGAGGAAAATTCTGGATTGATATAGGTTGAATTAGAGAAAGCTGTCTTCTAGAAAGTTGTAGATCTTTCTTTTAGCTTTCGAACGATATATAGTATGAAAATTTTAAATTCCTAGGCTGAAAGTTATGGTCCTTATAAAGGAAGATGTATCTTCTGCATTTTGCTTCTTCTATGTTTTGCTGACGCGTCTTCTGTGTTTTGCTTACGTGTCGTCTATGTTTGCTGACGTGTCTTCTGCATTTTGCTTCTTCTATGTTTTTCTGACGTGTCTTCTGTGTTTTGCTTACGTGTCGTCTGTGTCTGCTGACGTGTCTTCTGTGTTTTGCTTACGTGTCGTCTATATTTTGCTGACATGTCTTCTGCGTTTTGCTTCTTCTATGTTTTGCTTACGTGTCTTCTGTGTTTTGCTTACGTGTCATCTATATTTTGCTGAAGTGTCTTTTGTGTTTTGCTGACATGTCGTCTATGTTTTGCTGACGTGTCTTCTATATTTTGCTTACGTGTCGTCTATGTTTTGCTGACATGTCGTCTGTCTTTTGCTATCTTTTGTCTTCTACTCCATTTTTCCTCAGATGATAGAATCTGTCTTCAAGGTCTTCAAAAAAGTTGTAGATCTTGAAGTCTTCTTTCTAACCATACAAATAACACTTTAATCTGATATATTTAGGGAAAGTTATAACACTTTTTTCCTTTGGCTTCATTTAATCCTATTGTTTGGTCCATTTTGACCCTCTAGGTGATACAATCTGACCTCAAGGTCTTCTTCAAAGTTGTAGATCTCAAAGTTATCTTTGAAATCATCCTAAGATGATCTTAATCCAACATCTCTAATGAAAGTTATGTCATTTGTCCCGAGACAAGTTTAATATGATTGAGGACTAATTCTTGTTTGATTCTTTTAGCCATAATTTTGTTATCCGGCCTCTAAATGAAGTGATTCTTGAACCAATAGTTTTCTTTACACATTTTTCTATCCCTCCATAGATTTTGATAGCTTTTGGTATTGATTAGAAAAAGATAGATTGAAACAAAGTAAGGATATCAATTGGAAGAGTAGGAATTGGATATTGTACTGAACATGCTTCAGTATTTTGATAATTTCTAGAGCAGTAGAGCTCCGAATAAAATGATTCTGGTTTCAAGATAAATTATACATGGAGCTACAAATGGTATGAAGAAGTTGAAATCTAATTCAGTCTTTAGAACTTTCAATTTCTGGATGAAGATTGGGTATAGTGTACTGTTTCAGTCTAACAACAGTCTGAAATGTTTGGGTCCTAACTTTCAGATTTCTAAACCAAATGGACTGATTTTGGTGTCATTGGAAACTTAAGACAAGGGAGAACACTTTTCTAGAAGAAAATGTTATGTCAGAATATTTAAGGGCACTTTTGGCAAGACACTTAAGTATAAAAGACATAAGGCATAAATGGAAGGGCAAATGAGACAATTCTCAATCATTAAGGGCATAATTGGAAAAAGAAGTGTTGTCTTGCTTATAAATGAAGAAGAACAACGGGAACGAGAAGATTCTAGAGAAGAAAAAGAGTGGACAAGAATAGAGAGAAATATCACGACGAAAAGAGAGAAAGAAGGGAAAGCAAGCTAGGGTTTTAATTTCCTTAGCCTTCAAAAAGAGATTTTGAAGTGGTTCAAGAAGAGAAAAAGTAAGATGAAGAAAAGAGCTTCCATTTGAGCTAAAGATCTCTTTTGATGAAAAATCAAGGTAAGATCTTTTTGAATCTTTAGATTTTTAGAAGGATTCTAGTTTAAATATGCTAGAATCAAGGTCAGTGATTTGGCTGGTCAGTGATTTGGCTGTGTGGGATCTTTAAGTAGATTCCTATTAAATAAAATTTGGTTTGTTTTAGGAAAACAAAAGGATCTTAACCAAGAACAAAAAACGGAAGACAATCTTGCCTTGGAGCTTTTGCAAGCAAACTTGGTGAGTGATATATAAATGACAATTATGGAAATGAGAAATATGCCTAATTGCGAATATGTTTGAATTGCTAAGTTATGATTGCGAATGTGGATAATATAAGATCATATGAAGTTAGAAAAGATATAAGGTAACCAAGTGTTCATAAAGAGCGAGCTTATGAATAAGCTAGAGGGAGACATACAAGGATAATGATTGAAAAGGAACATTTAGATCGATAGACATAAATGAAGCAAAAGTCAAAGGTCAATGAGACACATATGAATTATGAAATGGGACTAAACACAAAAATGGCTATTGGAACATATACCCAAGATTGTCATTGAACATGCATTGCATATAGCCCATATAATTATTTGGGCATAAATGAGGCTTGGCATTAAAAATGAGAAGTGTAGTGCAAATTGCATTGTGCTGGTTAAACATTTGCATACAGACGCGTCTAGCAATTGGAAGCAATGCTATTTTAGAGCGTACTATGAGTAGACCTAGATGGTCTTACTTTATATGAATTGAGTGATCTTAAATGATTATGAATGTGCATATAAATGTGATTGATTGTTTGATTTCTGGATAATGACGGTCCGAAGACTGTGTTATATGAATACATGATTGAAATGCTCATTGTATGCAATTATGATGAGGTGATTGCTTAATGGTTTCTAAATGTGCATTGCATGCAAGATGATAAATGAATGCTCAATCATAGGTTGAATGCCGGACCACGGTCCGATGACAAATGTGTTTTAAATGTGAAAGTGAATTTGTGAATGCTCCACTTGAATGTGGAATGCCGGACTAAAGTCCGATGAGATGAAAAAGTGATTGAATGTGATCGAAAAGTGCATGTAATGTAAGTGATGCATTCTATTGCATGAATTCATGAATGTATGAAAGATAAAGGAAGTTATGATCGGATTTGCCAAGAAAAAGGAGCTAAAGGCTCAAAATGTGATTAGAGCCTCGGGCTCAAATGCGACTGCTCGATACCTGCAGAGGGATACGAGTGAAAGATATATGCGACTGCTCGATACCTACAGAGGGATATGAGTGAATAAAAGGGCACTCGGTCATAACGTTAATAACAAATGAAAAAGTGAATTTCATGTGCATTGCATATGCATAATATGAACATGTGCAATATTGGAAAATGTGATATGAGATAGTGACTGAATGGGATGGGTAATTGTGAATGATGCAATCCATTACATGAATGCATGAAATATGATGGCAGTTATGACTAGGGTCGCTACCGATAAGAGCTTAAAGCTCAACCAGTGAAAAAAAGACTCGAGCTCGAAGGGAGGTAGTGCATACCCAGAGGGCTCTCCTACCCCTGAAATGCGTTTAACGCCTAATGAGCCCTATAAGGGACAGTTATCAATGAGCCCTACACGGGATAGTTCAGGCACCCGGTCACAACAATATAACAACTGAAAAGTGAGTCACATGCACACTACATATGCTTGATATGACTGATTTCTAAATGTACTATGTGAAATGGCTGATCATGTGTATGTGATTTAATATGATTGCTAATGTAATGTTGTGAATGATATGTACTATGTGCTGAGTGAGCCATCGATGATGGTCACTCACTGAGTTCGCAAAACTCACCCAAAATTTAGAATTATTTTTCAGGACTCAGAAGAATACCCTGTTAGACCAATGGGAGTATACTTACAAGATTCACGGGAAGGATAGAGGTTGGGATCAGTTCGCGTCTACATTGCATGTATTTGTTTTTGTATGGAATTGTATTCCAAAATAAAAGGGCCCAAGTGGTCATATGAGACCGTGATATACTGCCTTGTGTAATTGGAAAGGGCTTACGCCCTCATTATTTATTGACTTCTGCATGTGTGGTTGTTTTAAAAAAAAACATGTACCACTTTTCGAGTGATTAAGTGTTTTAGCATACCACCCTCGCAGGGCACGGACTCGGATATCACCATCGATGTCGGGTTCGGGTCAATGCGGGAGTGGGGTGCTACACTAGCAATGGTTAAGTGTTTAGGGTTTGTGTTTGGGGAAGCAGGGTATTGAAAGAATGCCTCTATCATGTTAACAAAATTTTAGTTGATCAAGCTTTGATCAAGAATTAAAACAAGTTTTAGAGAGATGTGGAATTAAGCAGATACACACACAAATGAAAGAATTCAAGCCCAAATATCCTTCCAACAAGGTTAATATCTCAATTAAACAATCTCAAGGTTTAAAGACACATAATGCTACTTCCTTAGCATCCCCTCACTTGCTTCTCATGAAATCATCAAAGATGAAAATAACCAAAATGAACTATCATTTAAAAACATAGATGGTATTTTCAAAAACACAGGGACTAATTTGAAACTTATAAAATCTTCGAGATACAAGAGTGAAAAGAATCTAATTAGGGAGAATTATTGAAAAGAGGAAATATTTTTGTAAAAAATAGTTTTTGTAAAAGAGGGTGGCGTCTCCGCGGCGAAGCCAAGAGTTAGCCGTGGTGAAACACAAATTCCACAATGTTATTGTAGCGAAGAAAGAGTTCGTCGCGGCGAAAAATGACAGAAATAGTTAAAACAGGCTTAAAATTTCCATATTGCCTCAATTACCAAGTTTAAAATGTCATCTTAAGCACAATTGACTTCCACAAGTGGTTAAAATGTCCAAAAATGATGCACAAACAAGAATTGCAAACAACACCACTAAGAGGATCATCTTCATCAGAACGGAGCTGGAAGTGAAGGTGCGCGATGAGCAATGAAGTGAATCACACGTTACTACAACACTTAATAATGAAGTATAGATGCACAAGAAAGGGTGTTGAATTTTGGTAAACTTTTTCGTTAATCCCCTTTCAAAAACTAATTCGTTAAAGAACACTTCTTTCCTTCACAAAAACTATTTTGAAAACAATGTTGTGAAGTATTTTTGAAAACTTATGAAACACTAAGATCGAAAGTTAATAGTTGAGAAAGAGTGAGGGTTGAGAGATTTTGACACAACAATTTTATACTGGTTCACCCCAAACTGTGGGTTACGTCCAGTCCTCAGATGTCTTTCTGAGATTTCACTATCTCTCAAACTTTACAAAGTATTCTTTGTTTCTGAGCCTCTTCAGGTCTCTACAATTAGTATTCTTTCACTTTTAGCCTCTTCAGGCTACCTATACTACTTTCTAACGAAAGATGTTTCTAACTTGTTACAAAAAAATATAGCTCTAGATTGTTCGCACAATATCTCTCAAGAATTGCTCAACTTTTTAATCTTGCTTGCATCAAAAAATTTATTACAGTCTCTTTGACACGACTCGTATTTATAGCCTTCGTCGTCAACTGCTTCTTAAAAACTGCTTCTTGATCTTTCAAGAATCGGTTATTCAGTTGAATTTTGTAACTAACTCAAGCTGATGTGTATTCTTGATTCTTCTGTCTGCTTTCCGCTTTCGCGTCTAGCGTCTGCTTTTCTTCCGTCTGTTTTTTTTGCTTGCGTCTGCTTTTTCTTACGTCTGCTTTTGCTTGCGTCTACTTTTGCTTGCGTCTTCTTTTGCTTCCATCTGCTTTTCTTCCGTCTGCTTTCCGCTTTCGTCTGTTTTTTTTGCTTGCGTCTGCTTTTGCTTGCGTCTGCTTTTCTTCCGTCTGCTTTTTTTCTCAAACTTCCGTCTGTTTTTCTACTCAAGCTTCCATCTACTTTTGCTTTCGTTTGTTTTTTACTCAAGCTTCCGTCTACTTTTCTTCATTTTGCTTAATTATTTATTTTTCATCAAAATCATTAATCGTAAAGTCATTTTGACTTAACACTAACTGCCTGTTACCCATCTCGTGGTTATTCACTTGAACTTCACACTTGGGTTCCTCGCGATTGTTTTCAAAGTTCCCTTGAGGTCTTCGTCTTCGATGTATGTTATCAATAAAAGGGACGGGTTCACTATCCAAAGATTTCCTTCCTAGCATAAGCCAAGTGAATTCACTACCTAAAGTTCTCCTACCTAGCACAAACTAACTACGAAAAGCACTAAATTAATAACGAAAATTACAAAACACGTTAACAAAATAACACAATAAAATATGCATGCATGAACAAACACAAGCAATCAAAATCACTTAAGTAAATAAAAACAATCAAAATTAATTCAAGTTCAAAAAACTAAACACTACACCTCCCCGACAACGGTGCTAAAAACTTGTTATGCCCAAAAAGTTCTAAAATGACCTACGCTCTCCTATTCGCAAGTATACAAGGTAGTTGTAGTGATTACTCAGGGTCGTCTCCCATAGAAGTGGAATTATTTAACTAAAATTAATTTTGAATTAAAAATAAAAATAATGCAATCCTAAACACTCTATCCCGAATTGTTAAGTAAAAGACTTTAAAGCAAATCTAGCATTTAAACTAAAAAGTAAACTGAATCAAACGGAAGCAAAAACGAGTAGAAATTGAAGTGGAAAACTCTTGAGAATTTATTTCACTAATTTAATCTCTTATGCATGATTAAGGGGTAATGATTGGACATTTGTCTTACTAAAATTAACGGTTTGGTCCTAAGATCAACTTGAATAATAAACTAAATCTAGCTTTCGCATTCAATAAGTTATTATCGTAATTAATTATTGAAACTCGACTACTAATCACCACTTAAGTGAATATATTTCTAATTTTTAACCTAAGCATCTATAGTTTCTAGTTCAATATTAAGCTTCTCCTCTCGGTCCTTCATTTAATATTAAAATGATGCAAAGTTTGGTCATGTTATTACATCCATTCAGTTCAGAATCTATAGCAAACATAAGACAACAACACAATCCTTTAATCATGCATATTTAACTAAAATAGCTACATTAGTCCTCAAGAAAAGAGATCAACCCATCATAGCATAAATACGGTTCATTATCTCCATACACTTTAGTCCCATGTTCAACAATAACAAAAGTATTAAACCAATAAAATAGTGAATACCGAATGGACTATCAATCTTTAAACAAGAAAATAGTTTCAACAGATAAAATATAAAAGGGTTCAACAGAAATGTTTCACAACACAGCAATAGAGATGAAAAGGAATAAACAAATGAATGGCCTCATAAATGATGAAGCTGGTGGTGGATCTCTAGTCAAAGTCCACCTCTGTGGCGTTGGCTCTTGCCTTTTGCCTCTAGTCTATGCTCACTTTCTCTATTACTTTTCTCTCTTCATCCTCTATTTCTCTTCTTTCTTCTCTCCATCGAAGCTCTATTTCTCCGCCTCCCTCTCTATCTCTCCTTTTACCCAGCCGAATGAGTGTGTCAGTGATGTGTGGAATGAAGAGTGAATAAAAGATAGTGTACCACCACCCTCCTCTCCTTCTATTTGTAACCTCATCTAGGTTTAGGTTTTTGTGCCCCTTCAACCTACAGCTACCACGTAGTAAAACAGATAGAGTGAATGGGAATTTGCATGGGGGTGACTATGTTTGTAACCCTATGAAGGTTGGTCAAACCTATGCATAAGCTTGCACGGTGGTGACTAAAGATCACCACCTAATGCACGGCGGTGAAAAAAGTGTCAACACCTCCTTTTATTAATTTTTTTTCATGCAAAGTGACTTTAACTTTAATTTTTTATGCAAATTCTCAAATTCATCCAATCAACATGCATGCAATATTCACACTATTTTGATTCAATTTATATATAATTTGGATCAACTTATAAGAATTTTTAACCAAAATCAAGATATGAAGGCAATTAAAAGCAATAGAAACTAGACACAATACTCCCATAGAGAGGTCATTCTCATTCTCTTAGGTCTTTCAAACATTTTCCTTAGAGTTTTTTGTGTTTACGTAGTACTTACCTCCTTGTTATTTGGCTTAAACAATTTCTTACTAAACCTAATTACTTTCTTATAATGGTTAGTTTGATTTATTCTTATGCTTGTCTTTTTTTCTAGTTTGTGTATTTATTTACTTATTATATCTTTTATTGTTAATCTTTACCATGTTCTATATGTATTGCATTACATTTTTATATTTTTATTTATAAGTATTTATTTAATTTTGTATTATCATTATTTTGCATTACATGTAAATCCATCTGAAACAACCTCTTTACTAGATAAAGGTAGGCTATGTACTACTAGACCTCCCTAAACCCTGCATTTCAAAGGGATCCTTATTGGATGTTGTTATTGTTATTTGAATTATTTTTAGTTATTATGAATTATTGAATTAAGTTAAAAAGGAAATATATGATATAAACATGAATAATTGATTTTTTTGCAGTAAAATAAGTATCTCACTGCCTTTATGGTTTATTAAAATTATAAGTAATACAAGAATTAATACAAATTCAAATTTTACGTGAGCTTTTGATCCAAATGACCAATTTATCATTTATCATTTATCATTTATTTTTGTTGAGTAATTATCAAACATGATGATTTTAGAAAGAGCTTTGGTTATTTACATTGAGATCCCATTCTTGAGTTTATGAATTAACATGATAAAGGTATTTAGGTTAAGCATTTTGAATTTTTAAAAAGAATAATTCAACTACATTTACCACCAGATAGGCAATTTTTTTAGTCTTACTCATTTTCATTATTAAGTGAACCATAATATGTGTTATCTTAAGTCTTTCTAATTAAATGTTTAGACTTTAAATGGAAGGATTTGATGACTTAATTTCATGAATATTAGATTGAATTTGAGAAGTTTGAAGTAAGATGACTGGGATTAGAATAATTTAAGTTGCAAAGTTTTAGAAAAACGAAAAGAAAAACATGAAAAAAAGAAGAAGGTAAAAAGAAAGGAAGAAGAGATAAACAAATATTCTTTTGGAAATCAAAGGAAAAATTGTATGAAGACCTAATAAGGATAGTCAACTCACTACATAGGAAGATAAGAGAGTGTAAGCTCTATAACCATAATACCTACTTAGGTAACTCTCTTACCATTAATATTCCAATTTATAAAAAGCTAAAGGAATCTATCAGCATAACCAATTTAATAGACTAGACAAAATTCGAATAAAATTAGGAGGCTAATATGATAGAGATAAGGCAAACTTGGCAAAGGAAAAGTAAGATAATTAAGGTAAGACAGTCAAAGAGGAACATTGATATTCCATTGTGTCACTATGTTTTTGTTGAGGTTATTTTGCATATCCCTAGTAAAGGATATTTCTTTTAATAGCTAGATGATGTTCTAGAAAATGATGTTTCCATCCCTAATTTCCCAATGAATATTGTTCATTTCTTTTAATCTAAATTGAGTACACAATAATACTAAATGATAGCTTGAAAAGTTTAAGATCACTTTGATTTTTGTAGATGACCTTAGTAGTCCAACTAATGTTTCCTTCTAATGAATTGCCATACATATTTAATTACAAAGAGACTAGTTACTTGACCAAAGATGATCTATAAATTGACATTTAAAACATAAATGATCATGTAATTCAACTTATAGACTACAAAGAACACAAGCTTTGGGTTGACTCGGGGGAAAGTAAAGTGGTTTCCTCCATTACACTTATTATATATTGCGAGTGAATAAGCTCTAGTAAGATTGATTATTATAATTATCTGATATATGCTTCAACCATATCAATTTATCCTCAACTAATAGATATAGAGAGTAATTTGGAATTAAATTGATGATATGCACTTAGTCCTCTAGATATAAGGAAAGGCCAATGTCGTATGTTTCCTTATATGACTATTTCCACTTTTGAGCTTTCAAGCATGATTGTCATTAGAGTATCGACATTTAGCAAGTTATTCAAAGGGCTTTGAGAATGCCAATTGTCATATAATAAAAAGGATTGTCATATAATAAAAAGGCTTTGGCTCCATTACGAACTTTAACTTTGACATAAGATTTCATATTGTCCCTAAGCTTAAGGATTTGCTTTAGATTCCATAAGTTAGTCGATTTAGGTTTGATTTTCCAGAATTTAACTCCTTTTATGAAGTGTCAGTGAATTCATTGCATACAAAGAGACTCTTGATTGTTAAATAGCTTCCAAATCCTTTTGTTAGATATATTATCCTTATAACTTTGATTTCTAAACCTCTTTCCTCCTTTTTAGTACAAATATCTGACCAATTGACTTTGGCCCTAGAGTATTCATCTTCTTTTTCAATCTATAGAAAGTTCTCTAGCATCCTTTCAATTGATTTAATTTGGATGATAGGGAGAGATATTGTGGAGCACTAATAGACATTTATACTAAGGCTATAATAAGGAGCACTAATAGGCACTTATACTAAGGCAAACTAATTTAATCAATATAACCTTCCTCTTATAAGTCTAATAACTCATTCTTTTGTATATTGCATCATATAATGTTTAGCGATACTTGTGGTTCAGCTTTGTAACAGAAATATGGATTCTATGATATTTGAGTGGCAGATATTGCAACTTAATACCTGTAAGTTGTACAAGATGTTCGGCTTCATCTACACAACTTGTAGTGACATAAAAAAAGTTTTTGGATAGATTGATAATCAAACTAGATATTCAATTGATTTAAAGAGTTTGCCAAGACCTTAAGGGATTTAATATTAGCTTTTTAGAATAATAAGAGACAATTTTGTAACAGATAGGTTAAATAGCTTTACTTTTTATACAATTAAGATGATATTTAAACCCCTTTCTTTACCATATATTATTACTAGTGAGTTTGGTCAATACTTCAATGCAAAGTGTGAAGAGGTATGGAGACAAAATGTCTATCCTTAAACCCTTTGGCACCCCTAAATACCTTGGAAAGTTCTTTATTCACTATGATGCTATAAGAGGTAATAGCGATACATTATTGAATCTAATCGGTGAATTTATTTTGGAAGCCAAATGTTGTTATTACATGGAAAAGAAATCACCAACTAATTATGTCAAATGCTTTATAAAATCTACATTAATAGAGTAGCTTATAATTGATAATTTCTTGTCGTAATTCTTAAGCAGCTAATGAGCAATCAAGATATTATCTCCATTTTTTCTTCATTATAAAAAATTTCTTTACTAAGATTTGAATAAAGAACTGAAGGAGTTTTTCAACTTGATAGCATTAAAGACAAGGAATATATGGATTTTGTTGATTTTTTTAGCATTTTGCCTGTTTTAAAGAATTCTAAAACTAGATTTGATACCAACACTCCTGTAATGCTTTATGTTTTCTAAAAAAATAACATTCAAGCTATCTAGACCTAGTGCCTTATAGGGGTTAAAACTAAATAAGACTTCCTTCACCTCCTTCTTAGTGTATGGTTTAATCAATGAACAAGCTTAATCATAATTGATTGATTTTAGAATGGAAGATTGGATCTCTATTAATGTAAAGTTAGCTAAGCTATGAGTGCCTAGTGTTTGCTTAAAGTATGGCCAGGATGGGATAAAAGTTGATCATAATGCATGTATATTGCCCCGAAGGTCCCTAAGTGGACCAATTCTATTGGTGTTCCTCTTTACGAGAATAGAATTGTGAAAAAGTTGGTTTTCCTATCACCATCATTCAACTATAAAATTTGAGATTTCTATATTATAAAAGAGTCATGGTTTTCCAAAGCGTCAATATAGTGAGATAAAGTTGTTTTTCCTTTTGAAGCATATCCTCTTTACCTAGATTATGGCTCCGCTTAGCTTGTAGTGAAATTAGGTTATCTATAACTTTTAGAATTGCTTCCTTTATATTGTTGTTACTCCTCTTGTGCAACAACTTTAGTACTTATTTGATGGCTTGGAACCATATAACACATTTAAAGGCTTCAATCCTATTAACTTAAGAAATGATGCCTCTGTTGATTGCCTCCTCCAAGTCGAGGTTATTGATTAGATAGTTGGAGACTTTAAAAGTAGAGTTCTTTTTTTTGGATTGTTTGAAGGTAAATCTTTGTTGGACTATGATCTACACATAATAGGAGATTGAAGTGTACTACTATATTGTTGTTAAAAGCAACTAGCCAAAAGAGTTGACTACTCCTCTAATTAAGTTACTATATTCAAAATACTTTCAAAGGAAAATTTTATTTTTGTTGAATTTGACACTAATCATTATGATTCATAATTTAAAGTAATCTTAATTTAAAAATATAAATATTTTATTTTAAATATGTATAATAAAGAGTTCATGTTTCAAATTTTTCAATAAACTCAAATTACATGAGAAATATTTTAATAACTATCGAGTATTTGAGGTTTTAAACGACGAGAGACTCTTTTAGTATAAATCTCAATGCAAATTATGAGCTTTAATCTTTTTATAAAAATCAATTTTGATTAATGGGTTGATAATTTCCATGAAAATATATTATCAATTTATTACCATAAATATAATAAGTAAAGAGGAAGGAAGGAGCGTTACTAAAATTTATATCGAATTATGTTCTTATATATATATTAAAAAAAACAAGATAAAGAACGGACAAGTATAAATGGGTGCGTATTGCGCACGCAGACTAATTTCAGAGCACACACAGAGGCAAAGCCGCCAAGTGAATCCCCGTGGTCTGGGATTTGGGTCGGGTTGACTTGACTATGAGATGAGATCCCAGTCTAAGTCTAGGCTTATTAGTATTTGTTAATAGTCACTGTCAAGTGTCAGTTTTAATAGTTATGAAGTTTACGCGCAAATCAAACGCAAGCTCACTTTCTTTTTTTAATCTATTAAATTAATTTCCAATTGCTTGCAGGAGAGGAAGAGAGAGAGAGCGTAAATGGTGCGTTTTTCTGTGTGTGTAATTTATGTTTTATTTTTCTCGTCATAAATCTCGCGGTAACCCGATTTCTGTGCTAATCTCACGCCTCTCTACCCCAATTTCTTCATTTAGATACTGTTCTCTTCTACCTTTGGTAATCATCCCTTTCTTATGTTTTCAATCTCTTCCCGATTTCTTCTTCTATAAGCTAAGCCAAATTATTAAAAGAAAAGGTATGAATGAGGAAATAGTTTTGTTTGCTGTTGTTTTGTTCATTTTCGGAGAAAGACGACAAGGTTGTTATGCTCGTTGGTGTAATGTTGGAATGTTGTTTATTTTGCAGGTTACGTATTTGATTTTTATTAGTGTATGGAGGAGAAAAAAATTGGAGCAAGTCTTAAGTGGTGAACCAAAACTTCAGGGAAAAAAAAAATGGATTCAGCTAGGAGTTGGTTTCAGAAGTTTCAACCAAGAGACAAGGTGAGAGGTTCCAGTAGAAGGAAGGACCAATTTGACGAAGACAAAGACGTCTCCTCCAACTCCAAGTATGATATGGACGACGAAGCTCTCTCAAATATCACCAAGCAGAAAGCTGCTGCCGCTAAGCAGTATATAGAGAATCATTACAAGGAACAAATGAAGAACCTTCAAGAGAGGAAGGAGCGGTAACGCCTTACCCACCAACTTATATGTATATTAGGTGAAGATGGGATTTTGGTAATAGTTGCAATTGATGATGTTTCTTGCTCTTACTCCGTTCTTATTTTGATAGACGAACCATACTGGAAAAGAAATTGGCTGATGCAGATGTTTCTGAAGAAGATCAGAACAACTTATTGAAATTCCTGGAGCAGAAGGAGACTGAATACATGCGCCTTCAAAGGCATAAAATGGGTGTTGATGATTTCGAATTGTTGACCATGATCGGTAAAGGGGCGTTTGGTGAGGTATGTTTTCTTGCTTGCTGGCTGTATTGTGTCGTCCTTTTCGTTTACATTGTCTTTCTTACTCTTTGGTGTTGTTTGTTAATCTGCATCTTTAAGGATGTGGTGTTATGCTGTTTCTGAGTGCATGATCTTAAAAATCTAGAACTATCTGTAATTCTGCTCTTTTGGTTCTAACTTCTCTGCTCTGGTCATATGGTTTTGGCCCTTGACAGTGGATATGACTGTAATTGATGGGAATTTTCTTTGGAGCTTCTAAGGATATCGTTGTGGAATCCATGTATGCTACTTGATAGGGCCAATATTAGAACGGTATTGTTGTGTACTTAGAGAGAAGATAAATTATTTGGCTCTCTCTATCAATTGGTTTTCATTTCCCAAGTAGTGTGATGTTTGCAGATGTGTTTACGTGAAAGAGACAAAGTTCTCTTTTGCGTCAACCAAATCTGGGCATTGGTAGGAAAATAGATATGCAATAACCAAAAGTGGCTTACCTCTGGAAGCGTGACGCTAGTTTTTTTTCCATCCCAAATTTAGTATATTATGGGTTCTTGATTTTGACCCAGAAGTTTATAGGGGGTGGGTTTTTTTTTGTGGTCAGGTCAGAGTCTGCAGAGAAAAAACAACCGGCAATGTGTATGCTATGAAAAAACTCAAGAAATCAGAGATGCTTCGAAGAGGCCAGGTATGCATTTTGAAGGCTGGCTAATGGTGTTAACACAAATCTTTATGGTATACTTTCTGCGATAGGCTAATAGCTTGTAATGTTAAATAGGTTGAGCATGTGAAAGCTGAAAGGAATTTGCTTGCAGAAGTTGACAGCAATTGCATTGTCAAATTATACTGTTCCTTTCAAGATGATGAATATCTTTACCTTATTATGGAATATTTACCTGGTGGAGATATGATGACTTTACTTATGAGAAAAGATACCTTGACCGATGACGAAGCTAGATTTTATGTTGCAGAAACAGTTTTAGCCATTGAATCTATTCATAAACACAACTACATCCACAGGTTTGTGTGGAAAATGGTAAATGATTACGTGAAAATGATTTTATGTGCATAGAGAGTGAATTGGACAATATATAACTTAAATTAGACGCACCTTTTTGTTGATGTCTATCATGCAGGGATATCAAGCCCGACAACTTACTTCTTGATAAATATGGGCACTTGAGGCTGTCTGATTTTGGACTTTGCAAACCATTAGATTGCAGTACCATTCAGGAAGGGGACTTTTCAGTAGCAACTAGCAATCCTAATGGAAGTGCACAGAGTGAAGAACCCTTCACAGGGCCAAAACGCACACAACAAGAGCAACTACAAAACTGGCAGAAGAACAGGAGGACGCTTGTGAGTTCTGTCATTGTGTTTCTCGAATTCTATATCTGTTTCTTCCTCTTTTATGTATGTGTCTATACCCTGTTTCCTTCTCTCATATCTGCATATGGATATCCATGCATGCGTTTCTTTATTTTGTTATCTCAATGTTGGTGTTGAATAAGGAAAGCCTTAAATTTGTTTTTGTTGCACTATCTTTATGGTTGATTTGAAATAGTTGGCTTGAGTTTAAGTATATTCTTTCTCTTGCTTGACCAGTGGAGATTTTTGCTTGTTGGTGGTTGACTGTTTTATATTCATTAGACATAAAAAAAAAGGGGCTTTGTTTCTTCTTTTATCTATTGTATTTGATATTTGGCAGGCTTATTCTACCGTTGGTACACCTGACTATATTGCTCCAGAAGTTCTCTTAAAGAAAGGCTATGGCATGGAGTGTGATTGGTAAGTACAGCTGCACTTTTCCATTGCACAAGAATTTCAGCTTAAGATGCTTTTTCTCTCTTGTATCACTTTGGGATTGTAATTTCTGTTTAAAGCCAAAAATAAGTTAATGTATATTGAAGCTCTGATCATATACAACGTGCAATAGTATGATGTAACTTCTTTCCTTTGCATGCTATACTTAGTAAACTGATTTTTTTAGATTAATTGGATGATTGGTGACTCCTTGTGTTTTTTTATAACTAATATCTGGTGCTTGGACTAAGAATGATATCCAATCCTAGGTGGTCACTTGGCGCAATTATGTACGAAATGCTTGTGGGATATCCACCTTTCTATTCAGATGATCCAATGACCACATGTAGGAAGGTAAGTAGATGTACCTAATTTTTTATTTTATCTTTTACACAAGCCTGGATGGTAACTGTAATTTTCTAAAGCATACTAGTATACTTTTGGTTTTTCCCTTGAATTGAGTGATCTAGTGTAGGATATGAAAAGCATCCAACCCTACTGCTCAGAAAGCCAAGTATGACTAATTTTCTCTCGCCTATGCCTCAAGTGTATTCATACTTTGCCGCTAAGGACCATGTCAGAAATTAAGCAGAAAGTGTATTTCCTTATGTGTATCTATTACAGCACTACTAGCTATATATATATATACAAAAACCGTATCTGTTACAGCACTACTAGCTATGTATATATACAAAAACCTAGTATCCAAATCTGGTAGATACGCATAAAACATGGAGTATCTTATCAGAATCTTAGCCAATCCTATCAGAATCATAACCAATGATATCCTAACTTAAGGATACAATTTGTTACAATATATTTTCCTACAATGGTCTCCTAACTATACGGTTTTTCCACACTCCCCCTCAAGCTGGTGAATAGTTATTCTCCATTCCAAGCATGGATACAATAGTTTGAAAAACTGAGCTGCTTAACCCTTTGGTAAGAATATCAACAAGTTGACCATGTGTAGACACATAAGGAGTACAAATCAATCCACTCTCTAGCTTCTCCTTGATAAAGTTCCTATCGATTTCAATGTGTTCGGTTCGGTCATGTTGCATCGGATTGTGAGCTATACGTATCCCAGACTTCTTGTCGCAATAGAGTCTCATAGGACCGTCCCATTTAACTTCAAGTCTTCAAAGATGATCTTTAACCAAAGTTGTTTACATAAACCTTGAGCCATTAAATTTGGCTTCTGCACTTGATCGAGCTACCACTCCTTGTTTTTTACTTCTCCATGTCACAAGGTTTCCACCAAGGAAGGTGCAATATCTTGAAGTCGATCTTCTATCGACAATTGAACCAGCATAATCAACATCAGTGTATGCTTCAAGTACCAATCCCCATTCCTTTTAAACAAAATACCTTTCCCCGGTGTTCTTTTGAGATAATGTAGTACTTTGTGAGTTGTTTGCAGATGAACTTTCTTCGGGTTATGTATGAAGTGACTAATCACACTTACAACATATGCTATATCTGGTCGCGTGTGAGATAAGTAAATGAGTTTTCCTCCCAAGCGTTGATACATTTCTCTATCTACTACTGCATCCTCCTTTGCCTTTCCTAGCTTAAGATACGGATCCAAGGAAGTACTTGCTGGTTTGCATGTTGTATTGCCTGTTTCTTTGAGAAGATCTGTAAAATACTTCTGTTGAGAGATAAAAATTTCATTCCTAGAGTGAGCAACTTCAATCCCGAGAAAATACTTCAGCTTTCCCAATGCCTTGATCTCAAATTCCTTAGCCAAACATTGAATCAAAAACTTTTTTCCTTAACACCATCTCTTGTTACTATTATGTCATCAACATACACCAAAAGAGTTGTAAATCCCCCTGAGGGGGAGTGTTTAATGAATAGTGTGTGGTCTCCTTGGCTTTGTTTGTATCCCATGGCCAACATAACTTTTGCAAATCTACCAAACCATGCCCGTGGTGATTGCTTGAGGCCATACAATGCCTTTTCCAATTTACACACAGTATGAGTAGTTAAGTTATTCTTATAACCAGGCGGAACCTCCATGTATATCTCCTCCTCCAGATCTCCTTGTAAGAACGCATTCTTGACATCGAACTGTTGCAAATTCCAACCAAAATTAGCTGCAAGTGACAACAACACTCTACCTTTGTTCATCTTTGCATCAGGAGCAAAGGTCTCTAGATAATCAATTCCATAAGTTTGAGTATACTCCTTCGCCACCAACCGTGCCTTGTATCTCTCAATCGACCCTACTACACTATACTTCACCGTATACACCCACTTACAACCCACCGGTTTCTTTCCTGCCGATAACTTAACCAACTCCCATGTTTTGTTATTCTCTAATGCCTCCATCACTACATTCATAGCTTGTTTCCATTTTCCATTAGACAAAGCCTCGGATAGGGTGGTAGGAATGGTAATGGTATTCAGGCTTACAAGGAAACCTTTATGAGATGATGAAAAATTCGTATAATGGTCTTTTTGTACACTCTGGTTCCTTTCCTGATGGCATTTGGAAGGTCCTAGTCATTGTTATTCTCATGAAATTTACCTTGTAATGGAGAGTTAGAAATTGTTACCCCATTCAAAGGATTGGAGTTGGACTCTGGACTTGCATAGGTTCCGGGATGGTTGTATTCCTTCTTGTGTATACTTTACCTTTGCCAAATCTTACATCAGGTTTTTCTTATGGTCATTGGATGTTTTGGATGAACAAAGAGGTGCGGAAGAATCAGATGAACAAGTAGGTGCGGAAGCAGATGTAGGAGAATCAAATGGAGTTTTAGACAATGACAGATCAAGCAAAAAATCTTCCTTATCTTCTCTAGTTAAATCCTTCCCTTGAAGATAAGGATTGGCGAAATGAGGCTGTTGTTCATTGAATGTGATATCTACTGTCTAGAATTTCTTTGATGGAGGATGGTAACACTTGTACCCTTTCTGCATTGACGAATAACCCACAAAGACGTACTTTAGGGCCCTTGGATCTAATTTCCCCTTGTTTTGACTGTGAACATGGACAAAGGATGTGCACCCAAAGAATTTAGGGACCAAGTTATTTGCAGTGTTTAGGTTTGGGTAAAAAGTTGAAAGAATGTCCATAGGACTCTTAAAACCTAAGGTTCGAGAGGCAAGCGATTTATGAGATGAATGGCGGTAAGAATTGCTTCTCCCCAAAAAACTATAGACATATGGTTTTGAAATAACAGGGCTTGGGTTTTCTCAAGGAGGTGCCCATTTTTCCGTTCTGCTATCCCGTTTTGTTATGGAGTTCTTACATAAGAAGACTTATAGATTATTCCCTCTTTTTGGAAGAATGGGGTAAGAGTTTGATTGAAGTAGTCCCTAGCGTTATCTGACCTAAATCTTTTGATATTAACCCCAAATTGATTCTTGATCATGGAATAGAAGTTTGGGAGTACGGTACTAACATTAGACTTATGTTTGAGCATAACATGTAACACGTGTTATGTATATAATCATCAATGAAAGAAACAAACCATTTTGCCCTAGAAACATTATAGTATATGAACCCCAAATATCACTGTGAATGAGATTGAAAGGAGCAGAACTTCTTTCATTACTACTTGGAAAAGGTACACGTTTGTGTTTAGCAAGTTCACACACCTTACAATGAAAGTTTTCAACATCTAAACCTTTAAACAAAGAGGGAGACATAATCTTAACAATCTTAAATGATGGATTCCCAAGTCGACAATGATGAAACAAAATTTTCTCTTTATTGGAAGAAACAAGTTCTGAAATAAAGGAATGTGGTAACCTACTCTTGGTCATGTTCAGTTGGCTTGGTGTTTCTAGATAGTAAAGGCCATCTCGTTCCCTAGCACGTCCAATCATCCTCCTTGAATCTGTGTCCTGAAATACACAATAGTTACTGTAAAAAATTACATTAAAAGATAAATCTTGGGTGAGTTTCTGTATGGAAACGAGGTTTGTGGACAATTTAGGAATGTGAAGGACATTTCGTAGAATTACTGATGGGCTTATTTTGACATCACCTATACCGGCTACAGTGGTTAAGGATCCATCAGCTATGGCTATTTTCTTATTGCTTGGACATGGGGAGTAGGTAAAAAAGGTATTGGATGAGTGGGTCATATGGTTGGTTGCTCCTGAGTCCATGACCCAAGAGTTAGTGAAGGTTGTACCCGAGGCATTTAATCCAAGAGAAAGAGGAAACTCACTTGAATATGCCAAAGAACAAGTACCTGAAGGCTTTTCAATTTTCCCAAGGCTGCTAATAGGTGATCTCACCCTCTCAATTTCTTCTCTGTTGAGACTACTCGGCTCTTGTGATATTGATTTGTCTTGTGATACAACAACAATGTGCACTTGTCCATTGTTTCGTGGTTGATCTCCCTTCTAACTCCACTTACGGCTTGGAGAACATTTCTCACGTGTATGTCAATGTTTCTTGCAATAATTACACCATAATTCATCACGGTTTTGAGGCTTGTCTGATTATTCTTCCTTCCTTCAAAAACTGCTCCTCTCTCTGTATTTGTGGTCGATTTGCTATTACCAGCCACCATAGCTGAACTATCAATGATTTGCAATTCAAGCATCAGCCCTCTCCTACTTTCTTCACTTCGGATTAAAGCCACTACCTCATTAAAACATGGAACCTCCGGCTTCCCAAGAATTTGTATCCTTGATCAAATTCCGGATTCAGTCCAACCAGAAAATCATAAATTCTATCCTGTTCAATGAAGGTTTTTAAAACTGCTGCATCTTCAGGACACTTGGTTTTTATCACCCAGTAGTGATCCAATTCCTGCCAAAAGGATTTCAATTGACTTGCATATTTCATGACTGTTTTGTTTCCTTGTTTTGCAGCAACAGTTTTCACCTTTACTTCATACACTTATGTCGCATCTCTAGTCTTGGAATAAGTTTGTTGGATTGCTTCCCATATGTCCTTGGCAGTGGCCAAAACCATACATGTCTCACTGATTTTCGGGACCATAGAGCCCCACAAGCATGCCATAATCATATCGTCTTCTTCATCCCATACTTCAAATTGCGGATCCCCTAGTTTTGACCTTACACCCGTGAGATGACTAATCTTCCCCTTTCCTTTCAGCACAGTTCAGGTGAGTCGAGACCATTTGAGATAATTTTTTCCATCTAATCTGTAGGTAGCTGGAATGCTCTGCAATTCGCCAGGTTGTTGGGTTTGGATTACCTCTTCTGATTGGGTTTTGGAAGTCTCCCCACTCTTAATCGTAGACTCCTCGATTTCTGACATCTTGCTTGACAAGATTCTGGGCAATTAAGGCCAAATTGTGTGGGAGACAGAAGAAGAAGAGAACGTGTGGAAGGAAAAAAGAAGTCAGCAATGAAGGCTGGAAAAATATGGTGATGAAGGCCAGAATATGGTCAGGTTATCGGAACCTAAAGCTCTGATACCATGTCAGAAATTAAGCAGAAAGTTTCTTTCCTTATGTGTATCTGTTACAGCACTACTAGCTATACATATATATACAAAAACCTAGTATCCAAATCTGGTAGATACCCATAAATCATGGAGTATCTTATCCGAATCTTAGCCAATCCTATCAGATTCTTGACCAATAATATCCTAACTTAAGGATACAATATGTTACAATATATTTTCCTAAACTAGTCTCCTAACTATATGGTTTTTCCAAAGACCATCATTTTCTGATGTTGCAATTGATTTTTACTGAACTGAAACTAATCTCTTATATGGAGTTCCTAAGTCATGTTTTTGCAAGATTAGTGTCTAGTATGATGGTTCATTGATTGACTATGGTGGATTTTTGTGGTGCATTTGATGGGCTATTAATCTAGTCTTACCGTATCAGTAAGGCAATCTATCTATCTGGATTTTTATCTTGGTGGACATGGGACTCCCCCTTGTTATGTTTCAAGCTTGTTGCAGAATGCTGTTTTTCAACTATTTTCCTTACCAACAAACTTCTGAAATTCTATCCAAAGCAAATGAGTATAGAACTTTGAAATTACTGGAAAAGAAAATATCAAGTAGTGTTTTAATTTATAATTTTCTTTTCAACAGATTGTAAACTGGAGAACCCATTTGAAATTTCCAGAAGAAGCAAAATTATCTCCTGATGCAAAGGACCTTATTAGTAAACTTTTATGTAATGTCAATCAGAGATTAGGATCAAAAGGAGCAGATGAAATAAAGGTGTTGTATGGTGTGTCCTTTTCTGAATACTTTGGATTTGCTGGATAAGCAATGTGGATACATTGAATTACTTCTTGAGTTCCACTTTGCAGGCTCATGCATGGTTTATTGGTACGGATTGGGATAATCTTTATCAGATGGAAGCTGCTTTTATCCCTGAGGTCAATGATGAGCTGGATACTCAAAACTTTGAGAAGTTTGAAGAGGTATTGACGTATAAATTTCTGATTGATTCTGGTTAGACATTTCTGCAATGATTCCTATTGCTCATTATGCTTTTTTCTTTTTCCTTATCTTTGGCTCTATAGTCTGAGCATCAGACTCAAACTTCATCAAGAAGTGGTCCATGGAGGAAGGTCAGTTACATACATTTTATGAATTCCCAGCCTACGGATTCGTCTTCTTGCTTCTATTCAATCTATTTGTAACCTTTAACTGTGAAGTGTTTCAGTTGTAATATCTTTTAGAATCTATTTCACTTAATTGAAATAAAGAGTTACTATCTGAATCTCGAGTAAATGGAATATCAAGTTAAATCCTTTTCTTCCACTGTTATTCCAGTTCTGTTCATGGATAATTTGGTATTGTGACCTTGACTTCATTTTAACTGTAGACAGTTCTTTTCAATGGTTTGCCCATTAGTTTAAAATTTGTGGCCAGCATATCGTAAGTTAAAATGTTGTTGATTGTGAGTAGATTATTTGCCTAGGACCATTTTGATTGTTAGTATGACTTTGCTTTTATATTTGTTCAAGGGCTTCTGTTATGAGATTATACAAATGTTTGTAGAGTAAGTTTAATAGGATAAAAAAGGAACCTATGAACATCAACATTTTCCTTATGGAAGGCATTATTCTTGAATATATGCTTATAGGATATCAGGCTAGTGAAAGAACAGAAGTTATATGTAGATTTTGAAATATTAAAAATGATGGACGTTGATCTTTTTATTTTACCAAACTTTTTCTGCTGGATAATGAAAGATATACAGTCGTTACTGTCCTTACTGTTTCATACATTGCTTTGAAGAGCTTTGCATGTTGTGCCCAGTGAAACATAGTTTATGAACTTTTGCTATGAAAGTCTTTCCCGTGTGAATCCCAGCGAATGTTTAAAACCAAAGTATCTTTAAATTGTCCTGATCCTAATATGATTATTGATGCACCCGTATTCTTGCTGAGATTCCTCAACTAGTTTCCGAGCATTTTAACTTTTATCTTATTAGATTTGAGTATTTTCACTCTGTTAGCTTATTCCCCTTCTAATTTTTCTGAATATTTTTCAGATGCTCTCATCTAAGGATATAAATTTTGTGGGCTACACATATAAAAACTTCGAGATTGTAAATGATTACCAAGTGCCAGGGATGGGTAAATATTTCTTTTGAGATATTTGAACATTTTAATCTGGTGGATTTGTGATGGCTTTAATTTCTGTCAGCTTATGTTTTCTATGCCAGGCCAATATATGACTGTGACAAGAAATATCTTAATATCAGGCTCCTTAACCATGCAAACTTTCTCTGTCTATTAGCCTTGGGAGTTTAATAGGTCATGAACGAGTATTATCTCCCTTAGAGAGCAGAGGAATCATGCTCTTGTTTTAGTAACAATCACTTTAGTTTCTGACGAGTGACACATGCAAGCTTGTGCGTGTGTGAGTGTATTTGTGTGGTTGGGGAAGGGCTGCTGGGGAGAGAGAGAGAGAGAGAGAGAGAGAGAGATGGAAACTAAATTTGGGTTGATGTGGGTGTTTTTTGAAATCCTAAGAGTAATAGCAGAGGGAACTGGTTGGCAGTGAAATGTTGACATTATACGGAGACCAATTGATGCTTAGACTTGAGCTTATTCCTTAAATTTTTGTTTTTTAATTAATTTGATTTGTAAATTTAAACTTTTTTCCTCTTAACTTATCTCAATCTTTTTGAACAGCTGAATTGAAGAAGAAGAACACAAAATCGAAGAGGCCAACCATCAAGTCACTTTTTGGTAGGCTGATGGGAATATTTGTTAACATCTTTCTTAAGTGCATTCATCTTTATCTGCTGGGCTGCATTCAGTTAAGTCTAATTGTTCTTGGTCTCAATGAACCTTCATGGCTTCAATTATGCAGAAGGAGAGTCGGAGACATCTGAATCATCAGATACCTTTAGCGGCTGATTAACGTGAGCTTCCTGATACTCTTACCTCCTGAAGTAGAACTTTTCAAAAGCAAACTAATACTCTCTAACAGAATTCAATTCATAGCATCAGATGGATGAGGAACCCTGCCTGTTAACCACCTGCAAGCTATCTTCTTTAGCATCACCGTCACTATTTGGATTTGTAGTTTACTCTAATGTCAGTTCCTACTGAAACCCAAGAAGCTTCATCTGTAATAATAGGGAGAAAATGTCAAGGTGGGTTTGAAGAAACATTTAAGCTCAATCCTCCTTGTGGGGTTGGACATACGCAAATATTCTTCATTAACCAGAGTAAATACTAATTTATTCACTACTTTAACATGATTGGGATTTTTCATTGATTGCAATATTGTACAAAAACGATAGAGAAAACTCGTCCCTTATTCCATGTATAGTAACATTTTTCTCTTTTGATTGATGTCGAAATGAAAGATATTAAGTCACAAAACAGTGTCGTTTCTTTATTGAATATTTTGCCTCGTCGCGAGTTGTCCTATGCTTCATTGCTCCTTGGTTCCTATGTCTCTCGGTCTATCTCTGTGCCGCCTGCTTGGCTGCTTGCTCTTACCCTGTGATTGGTTCTTGTCTCTCTAGTTAGTGGAGACAGAAGACGAGACATGAAAATCTTGTCTTTGTGTAACGTTTGGTTGTTGTCTTTGAATTTCTATCCACCATTTTCGGATGACAGAGATAAGCTTTTTTGTTCCTCCAAAAAAAGGAGTACAGAGATGCTTGCCTTTGTATTAGTTATAACATAAGCAGTGTTCATGTTTTGTTATAACTATTATAATTATCAATATTATTATAATTAATTTGTTATTATTATTATTATTCTTATTATTATTAGTATTATAACATTTTTATTTTTTATATTGTTATGAATATTATTATTATTAATTTTGTAGTAATTATTGTTATTATTATTATTATTATTTTGTATGAATTGAATTTATTGTATGAATTTGTTTTTTTGTATCATTCGTAATTAAAATTGTCAATGAATTACATATTTTTAATTATATTAAGGACTAGGGGTATTTTTGTTATTGATACAATTTTTCCATTATGTCCACTGCAATCAAACACACTATGTCCTCGAGACGGAGACAATTATTTCTGTTCTGTCCACCATAACTAAATACCTCACTGTTTCTAATTTTTGTTTTGTTTCGTCTTCAAATTTTTGTTTAATTCTGTCTCCAGCTATCAGAGACAGTAACCATACGCAGCGTTACTGTTCTTTGTATCTCTCCCTCTTTTGTCGTGTTGCCAGTCACCTGACATCGCACGTTGCTTGTCATTCGGTTCTTTCGTCACCTGTCGCTTGTCTACTTCTTAACAACGAGGGTGGTTTTTTGTTTCAATTGCTGGGCATGAGGTATTTCTACAATTATCTTTATGGTTGGTTTAAGCATCTCCTCTAGTTTTTGTTTGCAAAGACGTAAATTTTGATCTGTTCCTGTTTAATTTTGGCCGCGATTGATCTGATCATAGGCGAGTCACAAGCTAAAATTGGTCGGTTCAATTTCAGCTCGACTTGGCTCGTGATTGCGACCTAAATTTAAAAAACGATGTCGTTTTATTAAAAAAGATTTTTTTAACGTTTTAAAAAAATTAAAGTAGATCAGGTTGGCTCGGCGGGCCAAGTCACGGGTATATCACAGGCCACCCAGCCCGTGAGTGTTTGCAATTACAATTATGCCATTCACGGGTATATTTTTTAAATAAAAGATGACTCTAAAGTTCAAATCTTTTGCCATAGCAAAGAGTTTTTAAATTTTGAATTAGGGGACGATTTTTTTGGTTGATGTTACAAAGTTAATTTCAGTATTATAGTCTGTAAATGAGTAGGTTTAAATTTATGCTTTGTAAAATTTATTAAGAAATTATAATCGCAAACTGTTGAAAGGGGAGAGGTGTTATTTAGTTGGGTTTGCTACAGTTTACAATGTTCACATGTATGGTAGAAAAGTTTAAATAACTCGTGTTTGTATCCTTTTAAGGCTCATATTCAACTTAACTACGCTACCATGACTCGTCTAAACAATGACTGAATAAAAATAATTTACACGAGAAAAGTTTCAACAACGTGTGTATGCCCTTTAGAGGCTCATATTCAACTCAATTAGGCTACCATGAATTGTCTAAAACAATGATTGAATAAAAAATGGCTAAAATATACATTATGCCCTCTTTTATTTTAAAAATAAACTTATTATCCCCTTTGATTACAATCAAAGGAGCTTAGAATTCAAAAATACTTTTTTACCCCTATATTATGATAACATTACCGCAACTATATATATTGCATTTTTGGACAAAGATATCCTTTTATGACTAAAATACATACCTCTATATTTTTTTGCTTTATTTCATTATACCCTCTATTTCAAAAATAAAAATTATTTTAAGCATAAATTATATTTTGACCGTTAATAAATAAAAAAGTAAAAATTATCAACAATATTTTTGTCTTTATAATTGTACTTCATGGCCATTAATTTATGAAAAAAAATACAAAAAATTATTTATGAAACAAAAATTTTTAAAAAAATTTGAAGGTGTCATTTTTCATAACTTTATTTTCTACTATTAATTGAAGAACAAAGAAAAAACGAGAGGTTTAAGAGGAGGGGCTGTATCGAATTAAAATGAAGGATCACTTTGGACCTTTGGTTGAGTAAGTTCCACTTTGAATATTGGAAAAATAGAAAAAGGTTTTGATGTTTCAGATTCCAAATCAATGGCGTTTATCTCTATATATTCATTTGAGTTATTGTTTTTCGTTTTCCTTGGATATTGCATTTGTTATTGTAAAAGGGTTTTTTTTTTGTCCAAAAAAATGCAAAACGTACAATTGTGGTGATGTCATCATAATACAGGAGTAAAAAAGTCTTTTTAAATTCTAAGCTCCTTTAAATAGTGGTCAAAGTGGGTAATAAGTTCATTTTTAAATTGAGAGGGGTATAATGTACCAAGGGATAAACCACAGCCGGTTTAAATATATTTTTGCTTAAAAAATTTTACATATGAAAAGTTCTAATAACTCGTCTTTAAGTCCTCTTGAGGCTCATATTCAACTCAACCAGCTACCATGAATTGTTTAAACAATGATTGAATAAAAAAATTTATAAGACAGGATGAAGTTAGAGCTACTAGATTCTAAAGTTGGTATGTAGTTGTGCACTTTTTCATTCTTATTTTATTTGTATTCAATGAGATAGCATGTTGTTCTTTTGCCTATATTTATAATCTTTCAACTTCTAAGATGTATGACATTTGGATTCTCTATCTCTCTTAGCTAGTCATCTACATTACATAATGCAAATTGTAATATTGACGTTGGAGTAACTCCTTCATTGAATTTGAATTTGATCAACATTATAACTATGGGTTCGTATACTTTTCACCTTAGTGTGACATTTAGATTATAGAACACCAAAAAAATGTCATTGCGAAAGAAACTTATTATATTTCGAAGTCATGATTTGTAATTTTCTATGCTATATAAATAACGTTGTATATATAATGTTATCTTGTTTTATATAAATATTCTTACACATACATAATATTGTTTATGTGTGAGTTTTTGTTTTTTATTCTTTAATTGAATTAGTATAATGATTACCTTGTTTATAATTGTTTCAGATAGATGAATTTAATCCTTTAATAACACAAGTCGACACAATGGGGAGTTTCCATATGATACCTTATATACCAGGTAAAGAAATAATTCAAATTGAAGGAACAACCTTTTTGAAGATAAAAAGTGATGTTTTGGATAACTTAATCAAGATAAAATCAAGTGATGGAGTTGATAAGGCAGAATGCAAGTATTTTCATAAGATTTTGACTGGAGATTCTAAAGGTGGAACATCTTATTTGAAAAGATATATGAACTTCTGCAATAAAACAAAGGTGATATTAGAAGGTCAAACTTTTTGACCTATAATCTAATAAAAGAAAAAAGTGAAATGATTGTCACAACTTATGAACTTAAGGGTTTTAAGCATTTTCTTGCAAAGATGATCATAGAGAATGAATATCCACTTTTGATTGTAGACAATCAAAACAGTAGGATGTTTACTATCTCATCGTTATCATCATACCCCGAAGTCCTGTAATGAAGCAGGGTATGGGGGGCCTCATAGTACGCACGCTTACTCCTACATTGTAGAGAGACCCTTTCTAGTAGGCCCACATGCATATGTGACATGATAATAGAGATATAGATTACAAGGAATTAATACATAAAGATTGGTGGTACATTCATATAGATACCTGATGGTGACCCTAATCTGCTATTACCTTTTACCATGCCAAGAACATTTTTTCTCGTTGCTATCTGCGCGAGGTGTCTTCTCTGGTCAGTGCCCTGAGAGTGCGGCAATCCTCTGATTTTATTTGTTTATTGTAGGAATCTCCCCATATACCTAAAAAAAAGGCTTTATGGTATGTCCTTTACCCTTATCTTATCACGTCAAATTATTCTAAACCTAGCCACTACGGAAGTGAGGGCCAACTCTGACATATCTCTCTTGATCACCTCCCTCCAGGTCTTGTAAGGCCGCCCTCTCCTCCTCTTATAGTCACTAAGGTTTATTCTCTCGTCGTGTCAAACAGGAGCATCACAGGACATCCTGCTCACATGCCCGAACCACCTAAGCCTTTTCTCTCTCAACTTGTCATTTATATTAGCCACCTATAGCCTGACCTTCACTACCCTATTTTATTCCCTATCTCTTTTGGTAATATCACACATCCACCGAAGCATTCGCATTTTTTCTACCAGCAACTGTTGCATATGTCGACGCTTAGTAGGCCAACACTCTGCACCATATAACATGGTTGGAGGAATCACCATTCAATGGAACTTCCCTTTGAGTCTTATAGGGATCTTTTTATCACAGAGAACACCTAACGCACTCCGCCATTTGGCCCACCCAGATTTAATATGATGTACTATATCGTTATCGATATTACCATCTTTCTGAATGATAGATCCTACGTATTTGAAACTCGATTTCTGTGATACGATATCAGTACCAATTGCTACCTCCGCCTCTTGTGCATTCTGACTACCCAAAAAGGTACATTCTAAATATTCCATCTTGGACCTGCTCAATCGAAAACCATTCGATTCCAACACTTCTCGCCAACATTCTAACTTGGCATTAACACCCTCCTTTGTCTCATCCACCAAGACAATATCGTCCGCAAATAATATACACCATGGTACCTCTCCTTGAATATGCTTTGTAAGTTCATCTAACACTAATGTGAACAGAAAAGGGCTTAAAGTTGAGCCTTGGTGTAGTCCAACACCAATAGCAAACGCTTCTGTGTCACCTCCGATCGTTAGCACACTAGTCAATGCTCCTACATACATATTCTTTATCACTTTGATATAAGTGCTCATAATGCCCTTTGCCTCCAAACACCTCCAAATGAGTTCTAGGAACCCTGTCATATGCTTTCTCCAAATCTACAAAAACTATATGCAAATCCCGTTTCCTTTCTCTGTAGCCTTCCATCAATCTCCTAAGTAGATGTATTGCCTCTGTCGTGGACCTACTCGGCATAAATCCGAATTGGTTGTCTGATATCGAAACCGCTCTCCGGATTCTCTTTTCAATTACCTTCTCCCACAACTTCATGGTATGACTTAATAATTTGATGCCTCAATAATTGTGACATTGTTGGATGTCTCCCTTGGCCTTGTACAAAGGGATTAACCTACTCAACCTCTATTCATCCGACATCTTGGCTGACTCGAGGATCACATTAAAGAGCTGAACTAACCATGCAGTACCTACAACGCCTAGTCGCTTCTATACCTCTATAAGGATCTCATCGGGGCCCTTCGGACCGTTTACTCCCCATCCCCCTAAGAACCTTTGTAATTTCTCCCCTTGTGATCCTTCCTCATGGGTTCCCATTTAGAAATTGCCCCGATATAGGAGTTCTCCTAACTCTATGTTGACCAATACATCTTCGTTATAGAGGTCATAAAAGTATCTCTGCCACCGCTGTCTAATGGCTTCGGTCTCTGTGAGTACCTGTCCTACTTCGTCTCAAATATCGCAGGCACGGTTGAAACCTCTCGTCTCACGTGCCCGGTCTCGTGCTAACTTGAAAATTCTTTGTGCTCCTTTGGCCGTATCAAACTCCCTGTACATATCCTTGTAATCTTCTCCTCTAGTTACTGCGATAGTCTTCTTCTCTTTTTGTTTTGCCAGTTTATACCAAACTCTGTTTGTTACACGTTCCACCTCGGTATTACTCTCCAGCAGATTTTTAAAAGCTCGCTTCTTCATCTGTATCATCCCTTGGACCTCGTTTGACCACCACCAAGATTCTATTTATCCTCTTCCCTGTCTTTTAGAAACCCCTAGGAGTTTTGTGGCGGTCTCTCTTACCACGGGGGCTACTCCCTGCCACATCTGATTTGCATCCCCACTCACCGCCCATGGTGTATGATTCCTAAATTAAGTCCTAAAATGTTCCACCATGGCCCCTTGTAGTCTTCACCATCTGATTTTGCGAAAGCGCTCGGTAAATCGTTGTGCCCTCCATCCCTTAAGTTGTAGATCTATAACTAACAATTTATGTTGGGTTGATAGGCAAGCGGCTGGGAGTACTTTGCAATCCTTACACAATGATCTGGCTCTTTTCCTGATAAGGATATAATCAATCTGCGTCTTGGTTGTACTACTCTAAAACGTCACCAGGTTCGCTTCGGTTTTCTTAAACAAGGAATTTACTATTACTAACTCATATGCGATGGCCATGTCTAATAAATCAACCCCACTATCATTCCTAGAGCTATAGCCAAAGCCACCATGAGTCCCTGTATATCCATCTGCATCCGCCCCTATATGCCCGTTGAAATCCCCTCCTAGGATGATATGCTCTGTGGACGTGATTTGCTGAAGCACTCCATCTAGCGCCTCCCAGAACGTACATTTTTTTTGATCGTCTGTACCAGCTTGAGGTGCATACGCACAAACCACGTTGAGAACCAAACTGCTTAGGACAATTTTTGCCACCATTATCCTGTCATCGACCCTTGTGATCTCCACTACTCTCTTCATTAGTCCCTTGTCCACTAAGATACTGTTGGTGATGAACGCAAGTGCATATTTCTATCATCAAGTAGTAAAAATATCGATCCCACGGAGACCAAATTAGTTAAATAGTAATACTCGTAATAACTTCTAATTTAAGCTAATAACATAAAAATTAAAGAAAAGAT
>JANZLC010000004.1:14188067-14207485 GCA_026413385.1 Erythroxylum gracilipes
GGAGATCCAATTATTTTTTAGTATATTTGACAGCTGCTACTTCTTTTATGGAATCAGTAAATATTGGTTCTAACTAATTTTTTTATTTTGTAGTTATGAAAAAATACTTTCAAAAATTAAGACCGACTGTTCAGTCATCATCGTCTGATTTAAATCAGAATGTTAATAAAACTTTATTTTTTATTTAATTTTGATATGAAGATTTTTGTAAAATTTATATTTTATTTGAGCCCTCCTATCTTAAATTCCTGGCTCCGTCACTGCATATAATAATCTTAAATTATATTAAGAAATTAATAAAAGTTTATACTTTACAAATATATTATTTGAACGAATTTTAGTCAAAAATAATTGCAACTTTTTAAGAAGATAAAATTATGTTATTATTTTTTCCAAATTTAAATAAATTATGTCAATCTCTACCAAAAATAATTAATTATAATTTAATTTTAGATAAATTTATATATATTTGATAATTTAAATATGACTCTCTCAATAATATGTGTATATAATCTTCAACTTAATTATGTTTTCATATCTGTCAAAATAAACATCAAATACTTATATTAGTTATTTAGTTTATTACATAGTTTGTTATCTAAATGTATCTTATATCTTAGAATTTTTGTATTGTATACTCTTTTTACCAATAATAATATAATTCTAATTCTTCTCCACCACAATATGGTCAAGACGTCATCTTCTTGTGCTCTTAATGCTACTTCTCCTGTTTCTACAACCTTTGCTTCCATTTCACTAACTATTTTTTCTAGTTCTTTACCTACAACTATAACCTATGTAAATCAAACCTTTTTAATCAAACTTATATCTAAAAACAACATTTCATAGAAACTTCAATTCACTCCCTTATTAAATTTTTATAATTTCATGGTATTCTTAGTGGATTCAAACCAACACCCCCTAAAAATATTATAAATTCATTAACAAATCAAATGGAAACAAATCTTGTGTATATCATTTGGTTTAACAAAGGCAAATTTTATTTTCTTGACTATTGTCATAAGAGATTTATCCACATCTTATTGGTTTGAACTCATCCTCTTAAATTTAAAATGCTTTAACATCTACAAATAGGGTCACAATTCATGGATAACGTACCTAATTACATATTTAACTTCATAATCTTTCGAAGGAAGATAAAATAGTTTCATAATGTCTTTATAAAGTGAAGGCACTTGTGGATTCTTTGGCGTTAACAAGACAATGAATACCTACAACATTATATTCTACAAACTTGGGGAAGAATATAATATAATTATTGGTGGACGTTATAAAAGAGCAGAACTTGTTCGTTTAATGAACTTCAGAGAAAATTGGTGGCACCTTAATTGCTTAAGTCCTAGTAATCCTCCTTACTTAATATGAATGTTGCCCAACGTACATGCTCATCAAGTTTAATAAATTTTAAACTAAATAATGGTCTACAAGGTCAAGGACGCAATAATATAAGAAGACATGGTTATTCTAGTAAGCAATCTTAAGGGGTGCGAAAATTTTTAGTCTTTTATTTCTTGTTAAATTTGTGGTTATACAAATCATACAACATTTAAAGTGCAAGTTTAATGGAATTTTATTGCACAACATAATTAGTCTTTTAATTAGAGAAATTCTGGTGTTATAAACTATAAGAAATTATGGTGTTAGAAGTGAAGCTAATTCTAGAACCACGTTTGTAAAGGAAAGATATTTACATAATGAAAAATCATTGCCTAATGTGATAAATTAATATGGAGCATCCATACCTTAGCAAATGTATGCACATGCCACATCCACTAGGAGTAATACTAAAAGTAAACATCATGCCTTCATATATGACTTACAATCTAGGCCTATAGTTCAATACTCTCAAGGAAAGAATAAGCATACTTCTATGATAACATGCAAATCTACTCATACCCTTTTAGGCCTCAAAGAAGCATACATCAAGCTTTCATTCATAGTAGAAATTAAACATATAATCATGATAAGACATTTCACTATCCTAGAAGAACATTCAACGCCTTTAATTCCTAAAGGAGGATTTCTCATTGTGCATATACACATAGAAGACTAAGAAATATATCTATGCATCATTGTAACATGGTTAAATATGGACATATTGATAAATTTTGTTTTCTCAAATAAAGACTACTAAGCAAACCCTTGAAATTGTAGCTTGAAAGAAAGATCCTAACAATAAAGGAACTAAGCTCATTTGGTTAACTAAAACACATTAATTTCCTTGTTTTGTAGGACTGTTAAAAATGAAAAAGTAAATGGTATGTAGTAAAGATGGTAGTTATAAGATTGATTTTTTTTGACGATTTTACGCTTTTTTTTATCTTAAAGAATCTAATCTTTTTGTCTCCAAAAAAAGGTATTGAAAATGTTGATATAAGATGTGGAGAAATTAGCCTTAAAAAATAGGAATAATCATCAAAGACTCTTTAAAAAGTCAAATGTTGATCGAACTTCTAATAGATTAAAAATTCAATCATTCATATGTAATGTTCAATAAAAGGTAATTATTAGTTTAGGTTTTTGAAATATGTGACAGCTTATGCTTATTTATCAATTTAAATCTAAATCTTTAGTGATGAATATTGGGTTTACACTACGAATAAGAAATTACACATTTTTTAAAAGTATAATGTGGACCTTAGTAGACTTAAATATTATTGTACAAAATGAGGATATTAAATTCAAATTTACATCAATTGGCAAATAATTTCTCTAAACTATTAAGTAAGGAAAAATTAGATTTGGTTATATAGGAATTCTATATGATAAAGATTCTCTTATGTTATTTAACTCATTTTATTGATATGTAATTTGTTAATTATATGTTCTAATATTTTTATTAGAGTTTTGAGGCTGTTTTCTAGCTTCTTAGAACACATTAGTGAACCAATATATTACTGTGATCAATCATTGTCCTAAAAAATATATCTTTTTTGTCTTTCTAGTGAGTTCATAAAGAGTTTGGTCGCTTCTCTAGTCGATTACCTACACACATTGGTCGACCAATATCTTTAAGTAGTCAACCAATGTTCTCTTATAAAAAAACTTCTCTTT
Source organism: Erythroxylum gracilipes (assembly GCA_026413385.1). Classification (NCBI taxonomy): domain Eukaryota; kingdom Viridiplantae; phylum Streptophyta; class Magnoliopsida; order Malpighiales; family Erythroxylaceae; genus Erythroxylum; species Erythroxylum gracilipes. The sequence continues at coordinate 14,191,143 of JANZLC010000004.1, forward strand.
ATAGTAAGTTTGTAAGTTGATTAGCTGCATACATTGGTCAACCACACTAGTCATTGGTCGATCAATATAGATCTATGGTCAACCAATGTAGTGAGTTCAAAATAATTGACCAGTCTTTATGATTTTTGGTCGATCAATGTAGTAAGTTCAAAATAATCGACCAATCTTTATGAAGATATTTCTCATTCTCTTGTTTTATCTTTTCCATTTCTCTTGCTTATACCTCCCAAGACAACTTACTCTTTGGAAAACACGATCCTCCACTGCAACTAACTACCTTATCTTCAATTTTCTTTCTTTCCCCCTCATGTTAGAGACTCACATTCTCTTTGTGTGCACCCTAATCTTTAGAATTTCTTAATAATGTTTACGTTTTTAAATTTGTTTCTATAATTAAATATTCATTCATTTTTTAAGAATCAAGTGTAATTGCATCATATTTTTATTCTATATTTTTAAATTTGAGTACTTTATTTTATCTTTTTTTTTTAATTTTAGGGTTTTCAAAATTAAGCAGTCTTTTATGAAATAGATGGTCGAATATTACAATTATGCTCACATTTTTTAGTTCCAACCTCTAATTTTGTCAAAACTTGCTTGTTTTGCTTTAATTGATTTTTTAAAAATTGAATAACAAAAACAACAATACTCAATAGAAATCTTGCTGAACGTGGAGTCTAGGAAGGTCTAATAATATGTAGCCTTACCCCTAACTAATAGAGAGACTATTTCCAAATGACGCTTAAGAAGAGGGAGAAAAAGAAAAAATGTAAAAAGAAAAAAGTAAAAAAATGAAATAGATTAGATATAGTTGGGGGATGCTTTTACTAAAATTATCCTTTTTTATTTTTAAATGTCTAATAATACTACTCTTTATCGAGAAAGTTCATTAATCTTGATCAAATTTGATTTGGTCTTTTAACTAAGTTAGCTTGATGCATGACACTATATTTATTTTATTTTATTTGCACTTTTAGATAAATAATTTTTTTTTGAGATGATTTTAAAGAAAGGTAGAAAGATTGGTTATTTTAGATCTAGGGGGAGTGATGACATTCACGGGAAGTTACTTTTATACATAGGGTGATTTTGTATTTTTTTTACTGAAGCAAATTTAAGTAAATGCGTGGATATTTCTTTTATACTTGATATCAAATATTTCTTTTGTTCTTAATATTGAATAATAACTTACACATGAATTAAGGAGGAGATAATCTATATTTTGATTGTATGCTTAATTTTTATATTACTCTCTAATATCACAAATGTTTTGTCATCATAAAAAATTGGGGGACTGCTGAATCAAAGAAGGTTTCAATCAATATTTTGATAATAAAAAATATAAATATTATTAATTAGTTTATTCCTTTGATTGGAAAGAATATCAGAATAAGATAGAGCCATAAATTTAAGAAGATAATTTATGAACTTGATAAAAAAAAAGAGTTAAAGTAACCTACAATGTGAAAATCAAGTTAAGAACAAAAAAAGAACAATGAATATTGAGGTCATTCTTTAACCTGATATGTTATTGTAATCTTATTTAGTCACTTTTATGCAAAGCTCACTATGTATAGACATTTCATATCACTTCATTGCATGAAACTTTTTATTCATTAAGATTTGGTTGGGACATTATATTATTATACTTGGGGATGTTCCAAGTGTGTTTATAGTTCTTTTTCACCTTGAAAAAAGACAGTAAAATGGTTCCTCTTTGTAGAAAATAGATTGTAGAAAGCTTATTCTTTGCTTTAAAAGAAGAATTATAGTAGAATTCTATGAAGAGTCTTGGGAGTGAAAGTAGGAAAGGGTTGTTTATCAAAGTAAGCAAGGGTTGTTTATCAAACCATTATAAATTAGTTTGCATTCTCTTTTCCCTATACTTATTAAAATATTATTAAATTTTTTAGTGATTCACGTTAAGCAATTTCCTCGTACTTATTTATATTGATTGTTGTTAATTGAGTAAATTGGATTCAAAAGTTTGTTCAATCTTGTAAATACCCAATTCATCCCCTTTTTGGTTGTCATTAGGGATTAATAATAGGGAATAAGATTCTCTTGTAAATATATTCGTAACTAAATTTTATAATGGTGTGTTTTTTTAATATATAAGGAGTAGTACATAATATAAGATATTATTTGATGCAATATTTATTTATTCTATAGTTATGCTTAGTATAACTTACACTTGTTAGTTCCATTTAAATCAATTACCAAGACTCCCTTTTAGATATATATAATGGTAATACTTTGAAGGAGTTAAAACTAATGATCTTAAGATGTGATGCTTAGTTGAAACATATATTATTCAACAAGTTTATAACTAAAATTGGATAATCAAAAGTAATAAGACGTCGAAATAGGTTGGATATAATTTCACAAACCCCACTAAACAAAATATTTATTTCAAATGCATGCTTATAAGAGAATAATTCTCAAGATAAAATAGTGGGAGTTAGAAAAAGTTTAAATCTTAAAACAGTACATCTAAATAGGACTAGTACCTTAGTCAATACATTTGATGTATAGTCAAAAGGTCAACAAATGTTGAAAGATTCACTTTTATGTTGAATTTAAAAGGTTTGTCTTTGCGAAGACTATGAATTTATCATATATAAAAGAAGGTTAGTAGGAGTATCGTTGTACTCTTCAGTAGAAGTGTGTAGAGATATACTGCTCATAACGAACATAAATTCATATTTTCAATTATTAAAGATATGATGGTCTAAGAACTTCTATTAGATACAAAAAAGTAATAACTTAATTATAAGAATTTAATATATAGAGATAGATACGAAAATTATTTACCTATTCTAATCCAAGCACATTAACAATGTACCAAAGGTGTTTGCTATTTGAGATAAATGATACTTATGAAGTATTAAAGACATTCATTATTCTATATATGAATTAATATTTGAGTTTAATGTTATAACGATATTAACTTTGTTTGGTAGAAGTAAGTCCTAGTTAAGGTAAATTTTACTTAGCATAATATTATTTTAAATTAGAAAGGTTTTAATGTAACATCAATTGCTAATCAAGCAATAATATAAGTCAAAGATTATTAGTTTATGCTTTACAACTAATTAGTTGGTCCTAGATTTTGTGATATAATTAACTAAAAGCATTATTTATCTTATATGTATTTATTTCATTAACTAATATATAAGATAAAGTCCCTGTAATGATTATTATGCAATTAAAATCACAATGAGATCATAATTATGATATTTAATTTGTATTTATGTATTATTCCTAATTATAATTTCCTCAAGATGGGATATTAATGGAAGGATAAAATTAGAACACATTATTTTTTCATAGAAAGAAAGTAATTAATCTCCCAAAATAAAGTATAGAGATACTTAAACAAACATATGGGTGCTTATTAGAGAATTCATTAAATTGGCCTAATAATGAGGAACTCAAATGGAATATTACTTATATGATTGTAAATTTCCTTGTTACAATGGTTGTATAAATTAATCATTAGACTTGAGATTAAAAAAGTTATCTAATGTAGAAATTACTTATTTTGATCTTACTTATAACCTATTTTATTTAGAATGGCTTAGTCGAAAATACTTATTTGTAGTATGAATTATATGGAGCATAAGTTAATAAATGATTCTTCTTAAAGTAATTAGAGAGAATGCTTTACTGTTATTGATTAATGGCAGTTTAAGGAAATCTTTGGCCAAAGTTAATTGATATATGAAAATTTTATTTTTCAAATATCAGTAATAAATCAATTACTAATTGATAAGAATGAACATCGTTGAATTTTAAAAAGTAGACACTAATTCCATATCTATGTCCAATTGGAACATTGGATGATGAAGTGATTAAATTATAATTATAACCATACATGAATAGATTAAGTTAAACCATTTTGACATTTCTAATATTTGGGTGATCATGATAAATGGATAGTCGTCAATTTTGATATATGATTATAAATTGTTTAACTAAGGTATTAAAGATAAACTAAAAGAAATTTTAATTTATCTATTTTTAATTATAAATTACAACTATAATTTATAATTTATTTCACGTATCAAGAAACTAGTGAGTCACATATAAATAATAATTTAAAAGAGAAAAATTAATTTAAATTAAGTTATACTTAACTGTGAAACTTGAAAAATGTTATAGATCAAATATGATATATTTGATTTTATTAAAGTTAAATTATAATTGTAATTAGAGTTACGTTAAATATTAATTTTAATTAAAAATTTTAATTTAATTCAAAAGAAACTCTTATGTCTTTGTTTATAATTAGAAAAAAGGTATAAGGGAATTATCACTCAAATCTTTTACTCCCAAAATAGTTTTGAGTTCTTTTTTTCTCTACTATATAGATATTGTTAGAGACTGAACACGTGAACAACTTATAGTTGACAGCTCGGGAAGAAATTTTTATAAGAATTCGAATTAGATACTATTCAACTCTTTTATTTATTATTCATATTTGTAAATTTATTTAATTAAAGAGATGTAATCGAAAAATTCTAAAATTATTTTTTCAGTTTATCCATGATTCGATCACGGTTGATTTATCAACCTTTTATGCATGGCCTATTCAAGTACACCTATAATGCAATTACATTCTTTCATAACTAAGTTATGCAACAATGTGAACTACTGTATGATAAACCTTACAAATTTTCACAACTTCAAACTTCCTTATAAAGTCAGCTACTTTCGTGCACTTCTATATTTAGTACAATTTAATTGTGTAATCATTTTTAGTCTCATATCCTAATCTCATCCACCATCCAAAATAGTCTTCTTTTGGGTTGGGAGCCCTTCCCTAAAAACGTCTTAGAATTTAAACTTTGACTTTCATACTAAAGATGAACTGATAACATTTGATATATGTATCTGAACAATTTAATCTTTGTAGAAAAGATTATTAGTTGTATTATATTCACTGTAAATAATGAAAAACAACATACATCTTTCATAACTTCTCTCATGGTATCAGAGCCTATTCCCAATTTGTTTACTTCAATCCATTTTTCTTTTAGTCCGCACATACAGATATTAAAAATAACTCAACACACCCACAAAAACCATCTCATAAATTTGTCAAAACCACACTACACCAATTCAGGAACGTAATATCCATTATTGACACATAACACCTTCATAACATCAACTATGGAAGAACATACAACCCCAATTTTACCATTCAACCAATTGATCAATTTCCTTACAACACCTCTAAATATGAAAAATTTCCTTATTTGACGAAACCAAGTCCAAGCTGTTCTTCAACTTCTGATATTATTGGCTATATTGACGACTCCCTTCTCTCCTCGACAAAAAATCCCAATTGATACCACATCTCCAGAATATGTCGAGTGGCAGAAGTTTAGCCACCCTGTTTACTGCTACCTCATAGCGTCACTCTCTAACTCCATCACTCATCTAACCCTCATGTGTAATACAGCTCATAACCTTTAGATCATACTAGAATGCCATTTCCTGCAGTAATTATCATCCCAACGATCGTTAATTTATTGCAACTTCATATGTTTAAGAAAGGCGACTCCTCTGTTTCTGATTTTCTAAACACAGTCTCATCCATAATAGAGGAACTCATGGCCATTGGAGATAACATCTCAGATGATGTCCTAGTTTTGTTCACCTTGAACAGTCTCCCTATTAAGTATGAATCATTCGTCATTGCAATTGAACATCGTGACTCTCTCATTAGTTTCTTGGATTTTTTGTTCGAATACTCATCCATGAGCAGCGCCTCCTATTCTATTATTCTTCACCTCCACTGAAGCTACTCTTTTGGTGTCTCACTCTGGCTGTAGGTCGAGTCGTCAGTCACTATATAACACTTGGGGTTGACACTCTCCCTCTGGTGGAAGCAGTAGCTCTAGTGATAGGTGACAAAATTGGGGCAGAAACCCTAACAGGGTCTCAAATGACCCCTGATGGATTGGGCTGACCAAACAACCCACTTCAACCTAATTTTCCCACTCCAACCCAGCAGCTAAACCCAAATCACGAGCCCAATATATCTAGACCCAATTTCAAACCTTATAACTCGTACCAGCACACCTAACCCACATCTAATTTTCCTAAACCACCCACCCAATGCCAAATATGTTGAAAGTGAGGTTCTATTGTAGCCCATTGCTGTTTTGGGTATTTCATGTCTAGGAATCGCCTAACTAGGTCCCCTTATGATTTTACCTCCCTTAACACAACTTTTTTGCTGTGGACATCCATGACACTAAACATTTTTACTCTAATGATACTATTGAATGGTTACTAGATACTGGTTCCGCTGCCCACATGACACCCAACCCTCATCCTGTAGACTCTATAGCTCCGCATGATGGTTCAAACCAAGTAGTTGTTGGTAATGGTGGAACTTTTCTAATTTCCTCTACAAGTCTTGTTACATTCCCTACATAAATTCATCCACTTCATCTTCGTAATGTTTTAGTAGCTCCACATCTCACTACTAATCTTTTATTTGTTGCCAAATTTGTTGCTGATTATAGCGCCTCCTTACCACAGGGTACACACTGGGACACTCGAAGGTCATTCCAGTACATATCCTATGATAAAAAAAAGCTACGTTTGATCACTACATTCACTTCACATGGTATCATATCATTTTTTGCTTATAAAGCATCATAAGAAAAACCACAATAGTTTTAAAACCAGATTTCCTCATTTCATTTCTCTAAACCCAAGGTCTATAATATGTCTTTTAACCTTTACTACATGCACATCAACAAAACCTAGTACAAAAGTACTATATGAAAGAGAAGAATATATCAAATCTATGTAAGCCATCCAAAAATCCCAACCGACCGACCTTTGAGCCATAACTTCTCTTGCTAAAGCAGAATCTACACGGCAATAGAGCCTCTCAGTAGCTAGAGTCGTCCCTCGGTCTTGAAAAGACAACGTTGCAATTTTTGTGAGTTTTGCGAGCTCAATGAGATAACCATCATCGATGGTTCACTCAATTCATGCAACACATCAATTCATATCATAATTTTTTCACAATGATGCATTTCACTCAATCAAACATACTTAACAAGATGCATATGAAATGCTCATGAGACACTTTTCCAATTATTACGTTGTTGTGACCGAGTGCCTGAACTGTCTCATATAGCGCTCATTAAACGTTGAGCTTTAAGCTTTAATCGGTGGCTACTCTGATCACAACTACCATTATCTGATTATGCATTCATGAATGAAATGCATATACCACAATCAATCACTTTACAAAGCACATAGGTCTTCACATTCACATTCAAGCAGCACTTCAATATTTCAATCCACATTACACAATCATCGGACCTTCTGTCCAGAATCCACAATCAAATCACATTCATTCATTATTCAAAACATAATTATAAGCAAACAATAATTCAGAGAAGCCGTCTAGGTTACTCATTGGTTGCTCCTGAAACTATTGTCTGGAAGTTCCGGCAACGTCTGTGGGTTGACGTTCTGGTTGCTCCTCTATAACAAATAACATACACATATATTACAAATTGCACAATCGTAGCTGTTTAATAATGCACATGAATGCAATGAAATATGTACAATGCATGTGCATGACAATCCTGGGTATCATTCCATCAATTCCATCACAAAATCATTCTTATATCAAAACTCATCTTCTTTTTTCCAAGTTACACTTTCGGGTCTACTATTCATATTAAATCAGAAAGTGAACCTGAAGTAATTGGGTCATACTCTCTTCTAGAAATGTGTTCCTTTATGTCTTATGAATCCATTGACACCAAAATCACTCAATTTGGTCCAGTCAATAGGAAGATATACCTCAAACATTTTCGGACTACTCTTGTCCAAAATAATGTACTATGTACAACTTCCATATGAAAATTTAAACATCTTAGAGACTGAATTAGGTCCAATTTTCTCATACCATTTGTATATCCATGTCTCTATTTTACAACAAATGAAAAATCATCTCATTTGGAGCTCTACTGATCCAGAAATCATCAAAATACTGAAGTATGTTCAGTGGGATAACACCCGTTCATACTATTTAAGAGTACACTCACTGTATCCGTTCCACTTTTTCACTCAATCTTTCTAAATTTGATTCAGAGGGCTATAATTTTTGGTAGAGATGTAGAACAATGTCTTACGAGTCCAATGGTTCAAGAATCAAGTCATTTGGGTGTCTAGAGAAAAAGTTATGGCCAAAGAATCAAATCTGGTCTTGTCCTTACTCATATCGAACCTGTCTTGGTACAATTGGCATAACTTTCACTAGAGATGTTGGATTAAGATCGTCTTAGGACAATTCAAAAGAGGACTTCAAGATCTACAACTTTCATGAAGACCTCAAAGACCAATTCTATCTTTTGTGTTTTCTTCCTTCTAACTTTTGTATCATCTTACTTTTGCATCGTCTTACTTTTGCATCGTAACTTTTGCATCGTCTTACTTTGCATCGTCTTACTTTTGCATCGTCTTACTTTGCATCGTCTTACTTTTGCATCGTCTTACTTTTGTATCTCTACGTATAAAGATCATAATTTTCGACTCAAATGTCTAAAAATTCCATACTATATACCGTTGAAAAGATAAAAGAAAGATCTACAACTCTAAAGAAGGAAACTTTGCCAAAATCTATCTAGATTAATCCAGATTTTCTCCTGAAGTCAGAACACAAATTTTACATTCAGCTCCCAATGTACTGCACCCAGTTCTCAACTTCATGAAATTTTCAGACTCTTAGAGACAGAATTGAAATTCAATGTCTTCATACGAAATGTAGTCATATATCTCTAGTTTAACCGAAATTAAGAATCATCTCGTTTGGACAACTAGAGAAAATGTTGTGGCTAAAAGACTGAAGCATACTTAGTGAATATTTTCCAGATTTTCAAACTTTCAATATTTTACATCTAACTCATCTTCTACCTAAATTATCTCTTCCGTTACATTTTCTCATCATTATCTACCCAATTAACTCAATATATCAATCACAAAAAAACTCATGGTCTATAATTGATCTTTAACCTAAAAATAGAGCGTCAAACATGTACCCATTCATCTTAATTTTCTGCACTCACCCTCACTCCATTATATGAAACATCTAACTTCCAAAACATCTCTATAACACATTATACATCATTAATGATCTATCACAATGATAAAACATGACATTTACAAAGATATTTCATCATCCATGTCAGACACATACACATACAAAATCAAGACATCAATCCTACATTTCTAATCATTCGAGTTTCATTTTAACAATACCCATAACATTTAAGGCATAACTTACTTGGTTTCACTTCAAATTCTTCAAAAACAACACTAACCCTAGCTCCCAAGCATCACTTGTTCATCAACATGAAGGAGGTAAAGATAGGATTTTCTTAGGGTAGAAGACACAAATAGTAAAGTGGGCTTGGGGTAGGAAAGGAAAAGCATAGAAATCTCTTAGAAGGTGTTTGATGGAAAACTCTATGTATGGGAAGAAAATTTGAAGAAGATGGCGATGAAGAAGGAACTTAGACATATAACTTAACCTTTCAACTCTCAGAGAATAGTAACCTACTTCTAGCAAAAGTACAAAAAGCCTAAGTGACACTTGTCACTTTCCTAATACCTAAGCTCTAACTTAGTTTCTTTTGAAACTAACTCCCTTAACTTTCATCTTTACAATCCAACTATGTCCAAATCTTCTTTTGATTTCTTTTTCCTATTTTCCATAATTTTCTGAAATTTATTAGTAAATTCACCAAAATTCACGAAAACAATATTCTCACTAACCAATAGAATTTCCAATAAAAAATAATATTCAAAATTCTCAAAACTCCTAGAAATCACAACTCAAGCTAATTATACCTGGAATTATTCATGAATGCATGTACAATTATTTTCATGTGCAGAAAATTTACTATTCATGTGTATGTGTATCTCATATTATGCATGAGCATGAAATGCTTTTTTAAGCTCTCTTTGGTCACTCATATTTACAATTCTAACCTTCCCGCAGGTAACAGTATGTTACATATACTTAAGGGAAAGGTCTTGAAAAGACCTATACTAATGTTGAAATGCTGAGAAAGTAATTTAGGATGCTTCCAAATATGGAAGAAGCTAAAGTGATGATTATATAAAAAGCTAAGAGTCTAACAACACTAATATTGGTGGAACTTGTTGGATCTCTCCTTATAAACAAAATGAGGCTCTAAAAGAAATAATGATGCTTCCAAAGAAAAAGAATTTCGCATTTAAAGCCTGAAAGGAAGAATCAAATGAAAAACAAGAGACATCAACTATTGAAAAGGAAAGAAGAAGTCCTTGGTTTACTGATTAAAAGATTCAAGAAGTTTTTGAAGAAGAAATTCTCTAAGGGAAAGAATTTCAAGAAAGTAATAATGATTTAGAATATAAATCCTTTAACATTATTTTCTTTGAATGTAGAAAACCAACAGTATAAAATCACATTGTCCTCTACTCAAAGATAATGAGAAGTATAAGAGAAACTATAGGATGGAGAAGAAGGAAAAAAAGAAAACACTTAAAGCATCAACCTAGGATGACACAAATGAATCTAAAAGCAGACATTTAAAAGAAAAGATTAGCTCATGTGTCCTTTACCACTGTTGATAATAAAGAGGTAACATTCAACCCTAATTCTTGTGATAATGATAGTGATGTTGATTGAATTTTCAATGAATTAGTTGAGAGCCTTAAAATCATAAGCATGTAAAAGAAAAAGCAATCCCCTAAACTCAAATAGCTTAAAAGAATCTAAATGCATGTATGAGTGAGAATGACTAAATGAAAAGTGAATTGTATATCATTAAAGCATCCGAACTGGTGATCATTAATGACAATCATTTTACAGATAAACCATTACGAGTTGACTAGACATCTATCGAACATTTTACAGATAAGCTAGCCCCTATATTATCAATTGCTCTAAGTAAACTGATGACTAACGTATCTAAAGTTAGTTAATCCCAAACTACTAATTAATTGAGTCAATTCTTGGTACCTATTTCTTACAAATATATTATTCCCTTGAGCTTCTAAAAAAATGATGATACTATAGTGATTGCTAAAGGGGAAAGTTAACTCTTTATAATTACTTCATAATGAATAAATTGGTCTATGAAAAACTAATTTCTTAGAATAAAAATACTTGAATCCATTGAAGTGAATATAATGATTACTAATGGTAGTCCACTCCATATCGAAAAACCAAAGACCTTTATTAAAGGAATCTTGTTTTATTTTGGTCTTAATAAGACCAATAAAGTGTGGCCTTTGTGATGGTCCTTAAGAGTTATTTATTTATTAAGGGAGTTCAACCCCCTTACATTCCATACTAATATGCTCATTTGGAAGGGGTTGAGACAACCTTCTTCCTTTTACCTTTATGACTAGTTTTTGACCTACTTAGGCCCTAAACTAGAGGGGATCTCTTCCATGTTACCCTCAACCTTATTAGGGACTTACACATTATCATTATGAGGAAAATATACATTTATAGTGGCAATTGATGAGGCTACATTTTCTCTAGTGGTTTATGAGTCCCCTTTTAAAGCCAAAGAGTCATTATAACTTTCCCCAGTGTCATTAGGAATATAGTTTTCCACTTGAGCCTACACATGCATGTTCATGCGGTTTCCCTTATGTGTATCACTTTGTAGGTTCTCTTATGGAACTTATATAGTAAGGTTTAAGATGTTAGCTTCATGTGCACTCCGAGGTACTTAGATTTTTAGTTTACAGACCTTCACAGTGCCTCTCTTTAATGGTTTCTAAGGTTAAGTGACCAAATATGGTCCTCCACTAGGTTACACTCTTCAATGTATCTCATCATTTTAATGGAATCAAGTAATTCTTTATCCAGGTTTACTTCCATTCACATATATGCAAAGCCAATACACTTGAATGTTGTGGTGTTCTCATCCATACTTATAAGTTTGCCTAAGGAGCTAACAATATAGCTCAGCCCTTTTAAAGACTAGTATTATAAAGTTATTTTATGAAAATTAGCCCAGAAAGGTGTGGTTTTAGCCTTAATTTGTTTAAAGTGAAACCTAGTTATCATTTTCTTACTAGTAGTAGTATACCTCGAACATGTTATAGCCCCATGTTAATGACTCTTTATGCCATTTCCTTAGCATAAAACCTAAAGATGAAGAAATCATCTTCACTGAGGTTCACCCTTTGTTGCACCAAAGGGAATGTCAGCCTCTTATCTTGAGATTAGCCTACCAGAGTTGCTTTCCATTTTCTTGCTCCTAGCTAGAGTACTCTAGGGGGACATTATATTTCGACCTTTATCCATTGGAATATAATGTAGTTTTCCAAATTATTTTGGGTCACCAATAACCATGTTCCAAGGTTGTTTCTTCTTTTATACATCATCCTAAGAACTTTGCTTATCTTTCATAGCTTTGGAGCTTGACTCAGGAAGGGGGAAGGAAACATTTGAGTGGAGGTTAGTATTAGGGAAACATTCAGAAGTGTTATAAGGAAAGGCCATTGCCAAATTACTTATGACAGAAAACTATTTGAGGTGAAAAGAAGGCAAGAGAGTTTGAATATAGGCGAGTTACTTAGAAAGGAAATGAAAAAGAAGAAACAGAAGCTAATTAAAAAATTTAAACACTAAGGCAAAGCAATGATCAAGACTGTATTGAACCATGAATTATTTATAATTAAGCTAAGTTCCTTTTCAACTTTATTATATTGAATTTTGCCTTTGATTACTGAATTATTCTAGTTTCTTAGATGAATAAGAGTTCATAGTTTATATCATATTTTCTCTTAAGACATATAACCCATATTCAAAGATTAATCAACCAAAATTCCTTTCGAGTTTAGATGATCTAAGAATGCTTTAATTCGTTCTATACCCTAATTTAGGAAGATCTTGTAGCTTTCTCTCGAATAGCTCATATTTAACCCTCTTGATGGCACTATGACCTAAATACACATCACATCTCTTAAATCTTGATGCATGAATCAAATAATGAATAATTCACTTTCTCTCATTCAATTCAGTTTATATAAAAGAATGAATATGTCCCAATAAAACAAGAAAACTTTTATTAAATCAAAGAATATATCACCTCCTTGGTTCTCATACCTAAATATATATCCCTATTAGTTCATAATCATATATCGAATATCAATACAAAAATAATAAAGAAAACAAAATAAAGAAATCATGATCTTGAATCTTCAAATATCCAAAGAATAGTTGATATATAACATAGCCTTTAACATGAGTCTATATATGGTGTCATGTTTTAAGTTACTTTTCCAAGTATTCCAAAATTACTTTGATTTGATCCAATTCTTCTCTAATTTTATTTATTTTCCTTATATGGGCAGAAATAAGACTTGAAATGACAAAAATTCTTAAATTATCAATTTTTTAAAATATTCAAAATTATAAGCAATATATAGTAAAAATAGTGTTAAATATAATGTATCTCCAACACACATAATTGGAGTAGCTCAATATTATTGGAAATTTCTAGGTTTAGCTAAAAAATGAGTTAAGCCATTGATACTTCCCCGTCTTCCTCCATATTCTCCCTAACCATAGTAACCTTTATCTCCTTGTGGTACTCCTTCACACTATTGGAACCTTGAGTTAATATTTGCAACCGTTGATAGAGATCGATATAGTAAGAACTTGGAATAAGATGCCAGCTCATGCCTAATTTCATCTCTTCCGATGTTCTGATAAGCAGCTCTAAGTTCCTTATCTTAGTGAAAATATATTAATATCACCAATCTACGACATAATCACTAAACTTTGTAGCTATCAATTTAACCTTTTTTCTCTTTTAAAAAGTTGTAACAATTAAACACTAGCTTTACACATTTTTTCCCACTCCAAATATGCATAAGGTCTATCATTCTTACAAAAGATTTTATCATCATCGTAATTTACCCATAGTGTTATCCACCATTTTCTCACATCCCCTTTTGTAGCTTAAACTAGATATACTCCCTCCTCTTCTTCATGTTCTACCTCCTCTTCCACCTCTTCTTCCTTTAACACCCTTTAGTTTTAACTCCCCTAAATAGTTGGTAGTACTATCAACCTCTTTTTTTGCCTCAAATTCATCCATCCTAGCAATTACATTTGAGTTATGTTATGATCTAGTTATGACTGCTTCATATTTCTTTAACTTATTCCTAACTTCATTAAGTTATCTAATGATTTACTTATATAGGCTTCGTAATGCATTCATGATGAACTCCTAATCTATCCTCACTATTTTCTCCTCAGTTACTTTTTTATTTGAATAGGTTCTTGTTGTAATTTTGATTCATAATGAACCTATAAAAAATGTTAGTAAAAAAGTAATCTCTTATGTGTTTCTCTCAAATTTCACTCTGCTCATAACCTAAACTCTTGAATAAAGGAAATTCATTAATCTATTAGGGGTTATGACATGTTCCTTTGTCAAATAACTCCCAAAGAAGCAAATTGACGTTAACAACCAAAGAAAATGTAACTAAAGGAAAAGACTATACAAAAAATCAAAAATCAAAAATTTAGGAATAGCAATTAGTCAAGTTGGACTCATGCCCCCTATAGTTTGAGACCAATCTAAAATAATTTTAAAATTAAGTTTAGCCTAAAGACTGATCAATTTAAGCCTTGGCTTGATTGAGCTTTAAATAGCCTAAAGTCCAATCAGGCCTAAGTAGCTTGAACGGAGCTCAAGCCCAATCCAATTTCAATTAAAACCAATTAAGCTCGGCCAAACCTAATTAGGTCAAGTTACGTCCAAAATCCTAACCCTTTAGAAAAATATTAAATGGTCCAAAGCCCATGCAAAATAGGTTAAGCCCAAAAGCCTAACCCTTTTAGAAAAATATGTTCCAAAAGGCCAATTAAAACAAGTCAAAAATTTCGGTACGGGAATTAAGAACTAAACTTTTCATTCCTACTCTTCAGATGCCATATTGAAATTGAAAAGACAAGAAAGAATACAGTGATTCTATAAATATAGCATTTTGGTCATTGCTTTAATCATAAATCTCCCAAAGGATTGGACTTTTGAGCTTGATTTTTCTAACTGGGATTTGGATTCCTTATCCTAAGTCTGGTTTATTATTCAAAAAATGTAGTTTTATTATTTTTAATATAGTTATGTTTTGGGTTTCAACTGACTCAGGCTATGCAGCTTGAGCTTGAGCCTGAGCTTAACTTGAAGGCCAAAAATTTTTATAAATGAAAGCCGAAATTAGCCTAAAACTCAGTTAACTCAAGTTAAACACGTTGAATTTGGATTGGGCCAGGTTAGGCTCAAATTGTTATAGCCATTCCTAAGAAAATTGAGTCTTATATAACACAACTAGACCCAATAAAAAAGAAGAAGAAATCGACAATAATGAATTAAACGACAATAAAGGATAATGCAGTCTAGCCGTTTGTGAATGCTTTAAATGGGACACTTTTAAGAGCTTCTCTTTATAAATCGTCTGTGGTTTTTTTCTTCCTTTTTTATTAACTTGTAAAATCAAAAGACAAGAAACAAGGAACTTGGGAACAATTTGTTTTTAATGCCTCTTAAGAACAACAAGGAAAACAAAGAAAAATGAATGTACCGGAAGAAGACATAAGAATATTGAAAATGTCACAATAGAACTTTGAAGAACAAATATGAACATATAAAATGGTTCTAACACCAAATTCTAATAGAACCCTCAAAAATAGAATTAGCGAGATCTGATATTAATATGAATAGGATATTCAAGATCTATTCTAGCAAGGCAATTTTGATACAAGAGACCGGACATAAAAATATAAAGAATGATATGAATCATCATATTCATAAGAATTGCGATTGAGATTGAACTAGCTAAAAGCTCAACTAAAATGTCAATTTACCAATGCCAATTTACTTCTATATGTGGCGTTGGTTACATTCTGTAATCCTTTTTTCAAAACTTGTTCCTTTACTTGGATCAATATCTTAGGCTTCAAGAAGAAGCAAAATTTCACTTATATAGAGATCTAGTGTTAATTCGTTGAGAGCTTTTTAGCCTTCTTTGCTCTATTCTGTGTCAATGATTTTCTAATGTTGTTCAATAGATCTCCAAAATCTTTCGGCTCTTCTCTTAAACTATTAACATGTCCAAGCTTCTCTTCCTATCTTCCTTACGTAGAAGCTTTTGCATTTCGAGTAGCTACTTAATTTTTATTAATATTTTGTAAGTTTTTTATTCTTGTAATGGTCCATCCACTTACCTTTGTTGCCCACCTACCCACCTCATTAGCTTTGTGATGGACGAAGCATTGAGTGGAT
>JANZLC010000004.1:14213928-14233030 GCA_026413385.1 Erythroxylum gracilipes
ATAGTGGCAGTAGAGTACTTCACCAAATGGGTAGAAGCGGAAGCGGTCGCCACAATTACTGAGCAGAGGGTGGAGAGCTTCGTCAATAAAAATATATTGACTCGTTTCGGAATGCCCATGATGCTGGTAGCAGACAATGGTCGACAGTTCGACAACGAAAAATTTAGAAATTTCTGCGACCGATTAAAGAGAAACACTGTATATTGAACTATTCTTTATGTCAATAGTCTTTGTTATGATGCTAATGAGCTATAACTTTTATTAGGAAAACAACTTAATTTGAGAACAGCGACAACTTATTTCATTTTTATGAAAAAAAGGGAAATTTTCTTTGACTTATAGTATAGCAGAAAAATAAAAAATTCTAAATAAAAGCATACTGAATATATATAGTATATTCAATTTCTTATCATTATCTTTTCTATTTATTTATCCGTCTACCATTTTCATTATCCTCATAGATATAGATTAGCTACTTAATTATTAATTTGTTTTCTTTAATTTTGTGACCTCATAGATATCTACTCATCATTTCATATGCTAATGAAAATCAATTTAAAGGCATAAAAAGTAAACAAATTCTAACATGAAGTACAAACAATTGAGAGAATTACAAATAATATTAAAAAAAATTCGATATGCACATTTAATTGTATCCATAAATAATATTTTCTATATAAAATAATAATTATTTTTCATAAACATATATATATGCATGTATTCTTTCAAAAAGACATTGGAAATACTAAAGTTCTTTCTTTCATACATAAAAATATAATTAATAAAAAATATTACAATTTTAAATTATTTAGATCAAAAAAAGAAATATGATGTGAGCTTTGATTATTCTTTAAATCCATTCCTTTTTATTATTCTTAAATTTTAAAGGTCCTTTTGTATGACAATCAGTTCAAGGACTATTAAGATTTCAAGGATAATTAACCAATAAGATTAATTAAGATATAAATTAAACTTATTAAGATTTTTTTTAAAACGAAGAATTTCACTAATAATCGGAAGTGTTACAACAAAACATAAAGGCTAAGGGGAGTACCCTTACAAATATTACAACCTCATTGCAAAGGCTTACCAAAGAACCAGATGCATAAAATTAAAGAAAGGTTGGCTTTAAATTCTCAAGAAAGACATCATAATAGGATTACAATTTTTGCCAATATCCTTTAACAAGACCAACTCCTTGATTCCATTCATCACCTATGAAGTTAAAATCTCTAAGGAAGAAACTTTGTTTGCAAATCTTCTAAAGTTCCTTTTTTTCCATATAGTTTGTACACAAGTCTCCAAAGATATTGTGAAAATCTCCATAGTAGGTCTTGGAAGAGAAGTCTGGACTGATAATTACCATTGGACAAATGAGGGAAAATGAGCTCCCCTGAATGAACCATGGGCACTTCCTTTTCACAATTTCCCATATGATGGTTGCTAATCTAGACTCGAAGAACAAGTGATCCCTAGATTCCCCTTGCTCTAAACATAAAGTACAAGGTCTGTTTAAGTCCAAGTATCTTAATCTATCTGTACTGTTGAGTCTATTTTTGATAGTTACCCATAAAAGAAATGAGGTTTTCATAATTGTTTCTTAAATAGGTAGTTGAAATCTAATTATATTTCTTAAATGGTTGCTTATACGAAAAAGAATACCCTAAAGTAAGTTCTCATAATTGTTTATTATTAAATTTACTTAGAGATTTCTGTGCATATTTAGCACCCTTACTTTTTATTAACTTGATCACTAGAGTGCCTTTGTTATGAACTTCCTTGATTATTTAGGTAGTTATTTTTCAAGTCTAAAATCTAAGGTCAGCCTAACAGACCTACTCTAAGTTCAGTCCACATCATTTGATAAAGTTTATGAAAAACTATTTTAAAATCTTCTAATGTTCTCACTTAAGAAAATCTCAAATTAGGTTAGTTATCCTTACCTAGTAGAAAATAATAAACACCAACGGAAGTGATCCATATATTAGCCTTACTAAAAATAACTAATACCTTTAAAGCTATGGTCGAGTTGTCGAAGTTCCCAAAATAATTCCAATTGTCCAAAGTCCAAACTTTTGTAGTAGTCGTGAAATCAGGTCGAATCTTTAGAGAACTAAACACTAGCTTCTTAATTTCAATTAATAAAAGTAAATGGGGGTTTGATTAAATAACTGATTAACTGAAATTAACACGAAAACAAATTAAATCAACTGAATATAAAAACAAGAAAGTCAAGATTACTAAATTCTGATTCAAGGGAAATATCTCATCTAATTGTAACATTGATCATTAATCTAAAAAGAATATTTTTACGATTCAAGCAGTTAGTCTGAAACATATTAGGATAATCATAATAAGTCTCAAATTTTTCTAAATTAATTGGTTCAAACTTAGCATCTAAATCAAAACTTATCATCTATTTACTGGGTGTAATAGCATTCTATATCAAATAAATGATAGCAATAAGCTCCTTGAACAAGACTAACCCTAAATTAAATAATCGAGATAATTGCAATTATTTAACTTAATTTTCTTGTTTATCACAATTTAAATATGAAAATTCATAAATAACCTATTTTCTAGTTGTACCAATCCTTCATGACAATTAAGGAACACTAAATTCCTAAATAGTGATAGAATAATTAACATTAAATTAAATTGTCAGATTAATGAAATATCAATCATTCATGAACTATAAGAAGTTAAAACATGAAATACTTGAATTAAAATGTGAATAAAAGTTTGGAACACAAAACCTCACAAAATCACAATTAGAGTATTGAATCCCCTTGAATCAGAACAAATGAGTTTAGCCACACATGACTTTCGCTCCAATAACAAAAATAGAAGAAAGACTAAGAATTGCTAAAAATGTAAGAAGAGAGACTTATTTTCTGTTGTGAGGAACGTCCCTTTTATAGGGTTTTCTAATCTAATCATAATCTTAACTCTAACTTATAACGATATCTATCTAAAACAAATTCGAATTCAAACTCTAACTCTAACATGATAGGGATAAGAAGAAGTTTCTCATTTAAACTCTAACTTTTCAAGTGATCAACCTTATCCACTCTATCATTCTCTTCATTTTATCCAAAATTTGTGATTATCATCAATAGAGTCCCAATTTAATGCAATCTCCACGTTTCATCTCCTAAAATAAAACAAACATTAATTTCCATATTTAAGCATCAAAATAAATCTAAAACAAAGGAGATAATATCAAACAATATAGCAAAATCAAATAAATGATAGCAATAAGCTTTGTGAAAAAGACTAATCCTAAATTAAATAATTGAGATAACTACAATTATTCAACTTAGTTTTGTTGTTTATCATAAGTTAAATATAAAAATTCATAAATAACCTGTTTTCTACTTGTATCAATCCTTCATGATAATTACGGATCACTGAATTCCTAAATAGCGATAGCATAATTAATATTAAATTAAATTGTCAGATTAATCGAATATCAATCATTCATGAACTATGAGAAGTCAAAACAAGAAATACTTGAATTAAAACTTGAATAAAAGTTTGGAACACAAAACCTCACAAGGTCACAATTAGAGTATTGAATCCCCTTGAATCAGAATGAATGAGATTAGCCATACATAACTTTCGCTCCAATGACAAAAATAGAAGAAATACTAAGAATTACTAAAAACGTAAGAAGAGAGAGTCCTTTTCTGTTGTTAGGAGCGTCCCTTTTATAGGGTTTTCTAATCTAATCCTAATCTAACTCTAACTTATAAAGATATCTATCTAAAACAAATTCGAATTCAAACTCTTACATGATAAGGATAAGAAAAAGTTTCTCAGTTAAACTCTAACTGTTCAAGTGATCATCCTTATCCACTGCATCATTCTCTTCACTTTTATCCAAAATTTGTGATTATCATCAATAGAATTCCAATTTAATGCAAGTTCCACGTTTCATCTCCTAAAACAAAACAAACAGTAATTTCCATATTTAAGCATCAAAATAAATCTAAAATAAAGGAGATAATATCAAATAATATAGCATGATGAGATCTTATCAAGCTCCTTGATTTAATGAGTAGCCTAAGGACCAAACTTCTAAACATTAGATGTTGTGATAACAAATTAAACAATCACGACAAGAAAGGCAACAATTGTATGAAAGATAGTAAACTCACGCGCCACAACCATCATCAGAAGGAATCTCATTTATACTCCTATAATAAGTTCCATGAGAGCATAGAAAAAGGAGTAAGTTTAATAACTTATAACCCATTAATAATTGATGTCTTAAAAATTCCATTACGTCTTAAGTTTAATATGTCAACCTTAGACACTTACAACAATATGCATGATCATGTCAATCTTATGCACCAATATAGAAAACTCGTCTATCTGTATGGTGTATCTAGTACACTAAAATGTATGTCCTTCTCTTTCAACTTGATTAGCTCAGCATATTCACGGTTTCAAACTTTCCCTCCAACTCATTTTTCAACAGTTAACTGATTGACCTAATTCGCATTAGTCAATATTTAATATCGTAAGTGCATGGTGTAGCTATATCTAGTGCCAATAAATACGGGTCGAGCCCACGCGGATGGTCAGTACTAGTAATGACTATTATTCTATTATCTACCCTATAGATTGATTGTGGGTTTTGAATTTAAGAAACTAAAATTAAACAATTAAAGTAAACAAGCAGCACGATTAAAGTAAAGAATTGGCTAACTCATTAAGTTATTTATCGATATCAAATGATTATCTAGGTGTCGAATCCCCCTAAACCCTTAATCTCTTGATTATTTTTCATGCAATTGTTTTTTTGATTTGTTGGACTGTGGAGATTCCTAAGGTATGTTAGTAGCTGACCTTGAGTCTACTACCAACTAATTCTAAGGTCTCTAACCGAATGACTCAGGTTAAAACTTATATAACTGCTTTAACATATTATGAATCCCTCTATTAGGTTTGACCCTAATCTAGAAGATTTATGTCATCTTATCTCTAGGATTGCAATCAACTCTTTCCAATTATCGTGGATTTATTTAACCTAGGATTTCTCAATCACTAGGTATGAAATCATATTAAAGTTTAATAAATCAAATTAATAAACAATCATAAAATAGATAATTGGATCGCAACAATCAATTAACTCAATCGCATTCACAAAATAATCAAAACATGTCAAAGTATTCAACTAGAGTTCATCTAGCCTAAATACTAACAGAAAAATTAACTATAGGTTAGTGAACGCGAAATCATATCCGTATATATAGAAAACAGAATAGAAAATATCGAAATCATAATTCTAAATCTCCATGATTGTTCTCTGTCTTGTATTTTGACAATTTATATGTGCGATCTTGTGTTATGATAGATCTCTCGATAAAAACTCCACGCCTTCCACTCCTTAAGGTCCAAATCGCCTCTGGAATCACCTTTGAAAGTCTCAGAATAGTACCAATCGCTTCCTCCTTTCATTTGCGTCTGAAACGTCAAATTTATATGAAAACCTAGATTTTCGGGTTATGCATGGTCTGCTGCATAGCCATGTATCGAAACGTGCATAATCAGAATCTGCCAAATATAGCAAAAGTGCATGTGGATGCAAAGTGCACAATCATGCACTCCTTCTAGATTGCTGATTTTCTATTATATGCTACGTACCGTGCACTCCTTCTAGATTGCTGATTTTCTATTTTACGTTACGTTTCGCTTGAATTCTTCTCCTTTAAGTCCATGAAGGCAATTATCACTTGTAAATACACTTGAAGCACATTAACTACCAAATATAGAACAAAAGTATAAAATATCAAGCAAGAATACATTAAATATGGGGTAAAAAAATATAGTCAATTAACCATCTATCAATATCCCCAAACTTAAGTTTTTGTTTGTCTCAAGCAAACTATAATCAAAATTATAAATTTACAACATCAATTCATTGTCAATTTCAACCTGTCTATTCATACTATACATCATCGTATTTTATTGAATCAAATTAACATGCAATCAAAATCAAGTTGTCATTAAATAACTTCCTAAGTAATATTAATAATAATCACATCAACAATTGCATTGATGCTTTGGTCTAGGGTTTTTTTTTTCTGCTTTCATTGTTGTTGTTAAATGTCTTGATGTTGGTTGGTTTTTTTTAATGTTGTTTGAGTTATTTGCGTTTATTTGGACTGCTAATGGTTGAATGTTTGTTTGAATGTGTTAATGTTGGTGAAGAAAGGGAAAAGACATGATTTTTGTAGTTAGTTAGGGATGAAATTTTGAAGCCTATAAAGTGTTCGATGAAAGTTTTCTTAGGGATGTAAGTTGAAAAAGGTCTAAATAACCCATGCAGGTATCTTTATTCCACGTCTGGACCTAGTTTACATAGCCCCATCTTTAGGAATGTTACCATATTTATACGAGTTTGATACCAATCTCTTGCTAAACCTGCCAATGTTAAGTAGAAATCTTTGCACTCTCAGTGTATCCGAGAGAAAAAAGGGGCTGGGAGTTTGAACTGCAGTAGCGATAGTTGATTCATGATGGCCGGGGTGAAAGGGCTACCATAATCAGCCTCCAGGTGTTCTTTTCATGACATGTTTGAGGGCGATATATGTGCAACATTGTCTCTTTGATGCTTTGTTAAATCACCAGTATGATGATCTGCAAGTTTTTCTCCATTCGTAGGGATAACTTTTCTTGCATTAAATCGATTAGTATGTGGGCTTGCTCATGCAGCTATCGGAATAGACGGTTGACTACTGGAGAGGGCTTCTAATTGCATTCCTACGATTGTTAAATCTCTCGTGATTGGTTTTTTGTTCACACATCTTTATAGATGGGAAAAGGAGGGTGACTCTTCTTTTATTTCCGACAGAATGTGCCAATTGATTTTTTTCAATTGAGTTAGGCCGAGCTTTGGGTCTTCTTTATCTTCTTTATGCTTGGTACTTCAAGATCTTTGTTGAGCTGTTACGTAGACCTATAAGAATGAATGTCAAAATGGTATCCAACGATTAACACTTCTATGCCTAAGTTAGTATAGTTGATGAGTAAAAATTCTTAGAAAGTTCTTTTTTAAAAGGCATTACCTTCTTCACGAATGCGATCAAAGTTCTTGCATAGACTCAAAGTTGAACGACTCAGACTATAAACGTGACCTCATTTTGTTTTTCTGGGGGAGTAGAGATACAAGGAATGAATTAGAAATTAAGGAGCGTAATGTCTCTGACGAGGGGGTGGTGCGTTGCAGGTTGTGGTAGACTAAATATTTGATTTAACTAAAGCTTGCATACGGAAAGTTCACTATAAAGATTTGTTTATCAAATTAAATGTTCTTAGTGATAGACTGTTTAGCTTTTGAGAATGCAAAAGGAAGGATAGAGGTTGAACAGTAGTATTATGTTAAATACGAAATTGTTATTTTTACAGGCCTATTTTATGTAAAAGAGCATCGATATTCATTCAACTTTGTCCTTTTTCTTATTATTATTTATTTGTTGTCAAGTTTTAATATCAACGTTAGACAAAAAAAAAGATAAAGGTATAACTAAAAGTTGTAGGTTGTGAGTTGCAACGAATGAATGTTGCAATAAACAGCAAGTTGTCTGTACATATTAATACCTCGCAAGGTTGTCCTGAATCAACAAAATTGTCTAGTGAGTTGGAGATAACTTCCAAAACTGAATAGTTTGCCTTAAGCATGTCAAGCAGTTGAAGAAAGACAACTTCTTAGAGAATGCTTTGAATAAAGTTTCGGTAAATTTTCAATTTATTTAATTCTATGCAATTTTGTTTTACTTATTTAAAGATTAATTTCATTTTCACTTGTTATTCACGAAGAAAGTTTAATATCATCAATATCGATAACCCTGATGTTTCAAACTGTGTGACTTCACTGTTGAAACAAAAAATCAAAGATCATCATTATCAACTACATCAATATTACAAATCTTTATCTTCGATGGAGGAAGTAAGGTGACACATTCCTGAACGGATGTCTATAGAAAATTGACGCAATATGTGTGATTATTGGGCCTCTACCAACGTTAAGATTTGTTTTCTTTCTCTTTACATTTTCTTCTATTAATCTTGTTATACAATTTAATGACTATTTCTTTTCTTTATTTAGAAAAAATGTGAGAAAACCAAAGTTAATAGAGGAAAAATGAAAGCTCTTCACAACCAAGACTCCAAAGTATTTGTTGTCCAGCGAAATGAAAGTATAAGTTATTTGTCTACAAGTTGCAATTATATCAATAAATACAATATTATTTATTATGTTTTGTATTTTTTCATAAAACAAAGTTAGAAGGAGCTACATAATGATAGGATCACACTCTACAAACTGACACACTATAAGGAAGGTAAAGGTTGGATGTTTGAAAAACTGCACAATAATTATGTATGTATAATTTTTTTAAAAATTTAAGTTTATTTATTTATGTAGTACTAACTAATAATATTTGAATTGAATATTGATTTAGTTTTTTAAATTTTAGAATAGATCCAGGAGTTGCTGTAAACATCAATGTCTGACATAAATGAACCAAATGTACATGACATTTGTAACAAGGTGCTTGGTATATGATCCGGTTTCATCAAAAGTCTTGGGTTTGGGCCAAAGCCAACTACTTCATTCTCTTCAAAACCACCATATATTCAACATCTTGAGAAGGACAATCAGTCGCTTAAGGCTAAATTAGAATGTAATGAAAAAAATTAGCCAAGCTTGAAAAGTATGTTAGAGAATTACTTGCAAATTATGTAACTAATGAAGATGAAAACGAGTTTTTGTCATTAAACTAATAGTTGTATTTTTATTTTGTATATAAGTATTTTTAAAATTGTAACTATCATCTTTTACATGATCAAATGTAATGATATTTTATTTTCAATGTACAATGCTTCTAATTTTAAATTACTTTTATTATATTTTTGCATAATAAATTATACAATAAAAAATCTAAATATTACATAGAACAATATTAATTAAAAATGTCACCAATAATTATAATTTATATGATATAATATTTAGTTATAATTTATATTAAAATTTCATAAAGTCGCTAAAAATATTTGCTTACGTTTTAAAAAACATTGTCAATAACTTTTGGCTACACTTTTAGCTATATTTTAAAAAATGTAGCTAAGAAGTTTTAGCGACAAAAATGAACTGTAACCAAAACTTATTGGTAACGATTCAGAAAAACGTTGCATATAATTTTTTGCTACAAAAACTACTCGTAACAAAAACAATTAGGTAATGTTTAGTTAGACGTAAAGTTTTAATGAAATGAAATTGAATAGAATGGAATGATTTATAATGGAATGGAACGTAAATGAATGTAATATTAGAAAATTATTGTTTGAGCGGGATGGAAGGGTTCATAATGTAATATAATGAAATGTTGTTTGGATGAATGATTTATAATGTAATATAGTGTAAAGTTGTTTATCATTTTATATTTCATCACAAACCTCCTAAATAGGAAATTTTTTATTTTTACTGTTTAGGATGAAATGAGAAGTAATATAAAATCCTCATTTTCTATCTCATTTCATTATAAAACCTCCTTTTAAATGGTAGAATAATATTTCATTTCATTCCATTATGTTATAAAACTTCCAATTAAATATAGCCTTAGTGACAATTTGGCGAAAACATAGCCTATAATTTTTTAATACGAATATTTGGTGATTTTTTTTTGATGACAAATATAAATTGCCGCTAATTACTGCTAGCAATGATTTTGAGACTTTTAGCAACGAAAATGTTCATCCCTAATGATCCCTTCCGCTGCGGTGGAAAGTCAACCCTACATACAATGCGAAGAATTGCACCGGAGAGAAGTTTCTTTTATTGATTAAAAAATAACGAATGGTTGAAGCAATTAGCAGTTACAGGAGATCATATATAATTGTAAACAAACACTAACGATTCTACGACAAAGGTCATTACCTCTGCGTTTGTCGCCTTAAACAACCTGCCACCAGCCGTATTCAGCCATCACCTGCTTCCCTGCCAATTGCTTTGCTATTCGTCACTTCCACCTTTGCCCTCGCTGCAGTCTTAAATCGTCAAAGATTGCATGTGGCTCGCATGTTTAGTTTAGGGGCTTGGGGAAATTGACCGCTGGGTTGGAAAGATAGGTTAGGCGGGTCAGATGGAGTCAGTTAGGTGGGTCAAGTTTTTTGGTTAGATTTGATACACATGGCATGGCATGGCATGTTCTAATTGGTGGTTTAATGTTGTCATATCACAACTTCTGTTAGTGAATGTTGAATAAGAGCAACTTTTTTCAAGAATTCTAAATTACAAGAAATTTGAAGGAAATGTGTTTGTCATTTACCCAAACAAGCACTATGACTTACAATAAGCAAGATAATGAAGAGAAGAAAACAATGACGGGTACCAAGTAAAAGTCAAGAGTATAAATTATTATGACAGGAGAGGAAAATGTATGCCTAGCTGTCCAAATTGGACCCTATCCTCCCCTAATTCAGTCAAAAGGTCATATTAAGCGAAATCAAAACTCCCCCCTTTTTTTTTTTTGGGTTGACAAACACCAATATCATATGTTAAACTTACAATATCGGGTTTGTTTTCCTTTCGCTCCCATGAATAGTATAAGAAGGCACGTCTTCTATGGAAAGAAGAGTTGGCAACCTAAACGTGTGTTAGGTTAGACGGCTGGTCCAAAAAGGTGTCGCCTCGACTCGACCCCAAATTATTCTCATTTCAAGTAAATGGAATGTTATAATTAAAAATAATAAGGAAAAACAGTATCACTTTACCCTTTTTAGTTCTCTTCCTCCTCCCTCTTGCATAAACTTGCCTCAAAAACCGCACACAAACTCCATCTATTCTTTGTAAACCTTTTTCTTTACTCTTTGTTAGTAACACTCAAGCAAAGTTTCTCGATCTGTACTTGATATCAGTTTCACTTTGTTTTTTGTCCTCGTTTCCTCCATCGTTTTCTGGTCAATGTAATCTGATTTCCTTTGAAATCGGGGTATTTCGATTTCTGTTCTAGTTTTGGAATCTGGATTCTAGTGTTTAGAAATCAAAGCTTAGATTGTCTCTCTCTCTCTCTCTCTCTTTTTAAAAAGTTAATAACCGCGTTCAATTTTGCATTCTTATGTTCAGGATTTCTTTTGTTCCTTTTTTTGGACATCTTGATTCTTCTCGTCCTTTTTTTGGATTGGACTCTTAACTCTTTTCTCTTCTCAATCTAACGTCGTTGTTTACTAAGTATTGCAAAAGGGTAAAGTTCCCACCTTTTTAGTTGTAGAATAGAAAATCTGTGGGTGTGTTGACTTGGTTATCTCTCGGTCTTTGAGGAGTAGAAATCTGGACTTCAGGGGCTGCTGTATTAGGAACAGCTAATCTGGTACAAATCTCGCAAAAAACGTAGTATTTCGTCTTCTGGGTCGGGCTGTTCCAAGAATGGAAAAATCTAAGATTGACCACATGGTGGGTGGCAAGTTTAGGTTGGGACGGAAGATTGGGAGTGGATCTTTTGGAGAACTCTATCTGGGTATGATTGAATTTTAGTAATAATTGATATGTTTCACTATTTTCCATCTAACGTTGCTTTTGAGCGAGGCTCCTTAGTCTTAGAGTTTGACTTAGTGTGGTGATTTGATCTGGACGTCTTTAGGTGTTAATGTACAAACTGGGGAGGAAGTTGCGGTTAAACTGGTAAGTAACATTTTCTGCATTGATTGTATTATTCTGCTCAAAAGCTGCTTATTTGTTTGTATAGGTTCTACTAGATTGTAGCTATGTTGTGATTGTATGATTTGGGTATCACATTTGAATACCATTCGGTCTAGCTTAGGGGCTTAATAGAATGTTTGATTATATCATGATAACATCATTCTTATCCATCCTATCTCTCTTCTATGGGGCTACTGTGCATCACTACAGCAATTATTCCAACTTATTGTTTATCAGCTGCTAGCTTGACACCATTTTCATGTTGAACTTGATAATGTATGTGAATTTCATTCCTTGCAACGTCTGAAGCCTACTAAGAGTTGAAAGTGATTTACTTTGAAGCATATCTTTGGAAATTAGAGCAGCTTTAGGTATTAGGAGTCCTAAGTGAGAATTTCAGGAACTTGATCTGAATGAAGACGTTTCAGATCCTTTCTCTTGGTGAAGGAAAGTAGGAATTCAACTTTATATTTTGCTCTCTTTGAGACATTCAGATCACCTCTTTATTACAAATGTGGCATATATTACTGTTTAATTGCAATGAAGAGAGAATGCTTTTTGTGACAATCTTTAGGTTTCTCAAAGATTTTGTGATGAGATAAAACATCGTGTCAAAAAAGGTTTTCTGTTTCTTGATGGTGAAAATGTTCCTTGCATCTGTGGTTTCATTTTATCTCTTGATTCTTTATCAGCTACTAGCTTTACACCATTTTCATGTTGAACTTGATAATATATGTGAATTTCATTCCTTGCAAAGTCCAAAGCCTACTAAGAGTTGAAAGTGATTTACTTTGAAGTACATTGTGAGAATGTCAGCCTGAATGAAGAGGGTTCATATTTTTCATGTTGGTGAAGGAAAGGAGGAATTCAACTTTATATTTTGCATGTTCTCTCTCTCTCTCTCTTTCTCTCTCTTAGAACATTGAGATCACCTCTTTATTACGTATGTGGCATATATTATTGTTTCATTGCAATTTTTCAGGAAACTGTGAAGACGAAACATCCTCAACTTCATTATGAGTCAAAATTGTACATGCTTCTTCAGGGAGGAAGTAAGTATTCCTCTCCCCACCACTCCCCTCTCTCTCTTGTGCACACATATACGCATACATAATCTCTGGACATAGTGTGATTATTTTTTCATTAGTATTTAATTTTCTGGCTCTATGTTATAGTCCTTGTGTACATGTATCCTTATGTTGGTGATTTAAGTTAAGGAAACCTGTGAGATTAACATTTGGTAGTCTTTCATTTCTTGAATTAATAAACTGCTCTTATTCATGTGATGAAGCTGGAATTCCCCATCTTAAGTGGTTTGGTGTGGAAGGAGAATACAATGTCATGGTTATTGACCTTCTTGGACCAAGTTTGGAAGACTTGTTCAACTATTGCAATCGGAAATTTTCGTTAAAGACCGTATTGATGCTTGCAGATCAATTAGTAAGCACACTGTTTGATCTATGTTGAATCTTGTTTGCTAAAATGTAAAAGTACAGCATTTTATCGTTTAAATATCTTCAGATTAACAGAGTTGAATACATGCATTCAAGAGGTTTTCTTCATCGTGATATAAAGCCTGACAACTTTCTGATGGGCCTGGGCCGCAAAGCCAATCAGGTACTTGTTCCAGTGTAACTCCTGCACTTCATTCTTGCAATGAAGAGAAAAACATTTTTGTCTTTCTCAGTTTGTGACGAGCTTGAGGTTTCTCAAAGATTTTGTGATGAGATAAAATATATAGTCTCAAAAAAAAAAAGTTTTCTTTTCCTTGATGGTGAAAAGGTCCTCTCATCGATGGACTCTTTTTATATCTTGATTCCAATTTTTTGTGGCGCGTTCGTAGTTCTTACATGTACTACCTTAGGATTTTCCTTCCTTTCTAATTGCCTGAGTTATTGATGCTGGATGAAGAAACCTAAACTATTACTAAAAGTTTGTGATGCTCTTTTGACTATCCTGTTAGTAGAGAGTGAGTGAGAAGTTCTTAGTTTTATACAAGAAGCTACTGTTGATTTGATTTCGTACACACAACTAGGTTTCAAGCAACCTAACTATTGCAAAGATGAGCTAAGGTTATTAAATCTTGTAATGCTCCATTGTGATTTTATCTTTTTTTTTTTTTGTATGTCTAGATTCATGAACATGATCTTCATTGCTGGTTTTCTGTGATTTGTTTCCCTTAATCCAAACTTTGAGTCACTAGTTCTCTATGACAACCTTTTGTAAATTCCCACTTCACTGTAAATTTTTTAATATGCGGAGGAGATATCACTAATACTGTCTTCCAGCCATATCATTGGTACTATTTTAATTTTTGCAATAATCTTATATCAGGTGTACGTTATTGATTATGGCCTCGCAAAGAAGTATAGGGATCTTCAGACTCACAAGCACATTCCGTACAGGTATGTTTTTCGTATATGTGATTTTACAATTGTGTCATTTATCCCTCAAATTTTCATCGGTATATTTTCTACCTGCCTTTCAGCTCTTGTATCTACGTTTGAATTTTAGCTCTTCATGTCTTTCTCTCTCTTGTCTGATTTCTTCTTTCTTGTTTACTTATGCAATTTCCTATTTTATTTTCATTGCCTTCACTGATTCTGTCCAGTGTAGAGGAGACTCATTTGATTTTTGGTTGCAGAGAAAACAAGAACCTAACAGGAACAGCCCGATATGCAAGTGTTAATACTCACCTTGGAGTTGGTGAGTTTCATTCCCTGGACTTCAAGCTATTAAGTGGATGTTAGCAACTCAGTTCCCATTGTACATAGATTTGTTCTGTGTTTGCGATGTGATCAGTATGCTTTAATTGGCAGAGCAAAGCAGGCGTGATGATTTGGAATCTCTTGGTTATGTTCTTATGTATTTCCTAAGAGGAAGGTCGAGTTTATAGTAGCCCATTCTAATTCAATCTTTTTGTTTACTGAACATTGATCTACTTGGTATTGAATAGATGTATTTAAACTTTTGCATACTAACCTTTTCCTTTCCCTTTTGACTTTCAGCCTTCCCTGGCAAGGATTAAAGGCTGGCACGAAAAAGCAAAAATACGACAAGATTAGTGAAAAGAAAGTCTCAACTCCTGCGGAGGTATGATCTTATGTTTTTCAATAATGTCCAACTCCTATTACTAGGCAAACAATCTAATTTAAGTGAAAGAGTATACTGAAGAAATTTTAATTTTTTTACACCCTATTAGATTATTGTTTGACATGATCTTTGCATGATGTACTCAAGATATTTCAAGTTATTTGGACAGTTCTAGGCTTCACATTTCAAACATCTATCAGATCAAGCCTGAACTTGATGCATGTAATTCTAGTATAGAATAGGTATCCCAAATTTGTTCATCAGAAAACAAGGACTGGAATCTTTGGAGCTTGTATCAGTGCATCTGGTAAAATGAGCTGTATGAAATTGGTAGTATATTTTTTCTCAATATTGTCTTCTCCAAGAGTTGTCCTTATACGATCTGTCTTTTCCTCATGAACTCGTGCTTGCATAGAAATGTGCATTTAATCTAGATTGGGGAAATCTAGGCTGCATCAATTAATTGCCAGCAGTATAGTTTGCAGTTTTTTGTTTATGGTATTGTTTTGCTAGTATAAATTGGCAAGTGTTGTGTAACAGGTGCTTTGTAAATCATACCCATCAGAATTTGTTTCATACTTCCATTATTGCCGGTCGTTGAGGTTTGAAGACAAACCGGATTATTCATATTTGAAGAGACTGTTTCGAGACTTATTCATTCGGGAAGGTTAACTGTCTAAATTGACTGCTGTCATTTTATACGTTAAAATTTCTTGAATTTTACCCTGAATGTCTACTTTCTGATTCATATTACAGTGACTGTTATGCCATGTTCTTAGTGTTATGTGAAATTGTTGATGTTGCAGGTTATCAGTTTGATTATGTCTTTGATTGGACTGTGCTGAAGTATCCTCAGATTAGTGGCAGCTCTAGGGGACAGGTAAGTGATTGTAATGTGACATGAGGCCCTTAGTTTGTAGTACTCTGTGATGTTTGCATACTCTAATTCTTGCTGCTTTTCAGCATTCTAGTGCGAAACCAGGCCAAGTTGGACCATCAGCAGATAGACCGGCTGAAAGGGTCTCGGGTATAAATCTATTATAATGCATCTAAAAGTAACTGTTGCTTTTGTGGAAATCTAAACTGCAAACAGAAGTTGGAGATTTTTTTGAACGTTTGATTACCATAAACAGTTTTATTACATGGAAATGCTAGGCATTGGATAAGGTTTTAATATCAAACAGTAGCCCAACCCTGCTTTCAACAAATCATTCTTGGATTCTTATGAGAACTAAGATATGTTTGCTAGGCAGAAGGCCGCAACTTACATAAAGCACTTGTTTTCCAACTTTCCTTTCTGTTGCAGTTGAAATCCATTTATGTGTAAACTTATGGATCCAAAGCTTTGCCCTTCCTTCTCATGTTTGATGGTGATTGAAAATTTAATGTTCTAAGCATTTTTTTTCTCTGAAATATATCCTAGTTGGAAAGGAGATTCGAGAGAGATTCTCAGGTGCAGTGGAAGCATTTTCAACAAAAAAGATCCCCAGTTCTAGTCCACTTGAAAATTCCAGGCACAAGAGTTTGAATAATGTAAGTTTGTAGCTTGATGTATAAGTTACTATGTCTTAGATTTGAACTTAAAAAGTATTGTTGCATGCCTTGCACATGTGAACTAGGCTGATTGGTACCTTGTGCTTTTGCTGCAGTCAAAACCTAAAAAATGTTAATAGCACTTAGAAAGTTACCTTGCTGGTTAATGCAACATAGATTCTTTTTTCTTTTATTTGCTCCTATTTGAGTGTCTTGTTACTTTCTGCTTCCATTTCAAAGACATAAGGGGAAGTTTTGCCAATAATTGTTTGAAGGGAAAGGGCAATTAATTCTAAACCAAATCATACGAAGAATAATGTCTAATATATATTATATATTATACATGAAGAACAAAGCTGTTGTGATTATGGTAAAAGAAGTTTATTATAATCTGTTGGGTAGATGGAGGCAATTGATTGAATCCTACAATTGTTGCATACGCATGTTGTTGATTTCTGTAGTGTGTCATGGCCTCATTCGTTTGTGGATAGAATTGCTATTCCAGTCGAAAGCTTGAGTTGGTGTTTGAAAATATTTGTGCAGCAGCCTGAACAAGAAAAAGGGCGCAGTTCCTCTCGGTATGGCAGCAACTCAAGAAAAGCCATCATCGGTAGTAGTAGTAGGCCAAGTTCCTCTGGAGAGCCTAGCGAAGGTCGATCAGGGAAAGTAATTTCTAGCAGTGGGCGTGTGACTTTGTCTCAAAGAATGCAGCAGCCTGGCCCTGGCTACGAGCACAAATCGCCACAAACACGTGCTTTTGCTACATCAAGCAAAAGCACCCGAGACGAAACCTTGAGGAGCTTCGAATTCCTCTCAATCAGGAAGTGACTACGGTGGTGTAGTGAGTGTAAAGTATATAATCAAATCGTGCACCAAGAATGGAAGCCGAATTCTTCCCCACCATGTCCAAGAGAGATTGGTATTCCTTGTATATGGGAGGGATATAAATATAACTAACACTACTTGAAATGTTATTTTATCATTCTGACTTGAGAATTATGTATCAGAATTTTATTTTACTGTGTTTGGGTTGTAACAACTCGGGCCTCTTTATGCGCTGCGCCACGCCTGATTGGAAATGTGATCCAATTCATTTAAACAAATCAAGGATATGTAAGGATTTTTGGAGATAAATAATTAATTATGGTGATGCCGGAATTCTCACCTATAATCTGTATTTACAGCTTATATTACATATAAAACAACGAATATTCATATATTTTTATGTACAATTAGCTGCAATAGTTTGATGTTAGCTGCATTTTAAATAGGAGAGCCAAGATTTGAATTGTCAGAGTTTTCCCCATTACAGGGTTTCAACCCTTTTATTTTTTTTAGAGAAGGTAACATTGTATTAAGAATGAATTAATACAAAATACGAGGTCTGAAAAAGATCAAACAAAATGACTATGGATCAAGAACAATGCGAATCTAACCATCAAACACGTATCAAGGGGGTAGGTTACATAAATGTAACGTACAGCTTACCATGCATGGATTCCTTACTAAGTGATTGAATTAAAGATCTAGTCGCCACTTAGTTCTTAAGGTAGAACTACATCTGACATGGATTTTGTGGGCTACAATTTGCTCCCGAGTTGCTTGAGTCATAGCTTGCAAAGCTATGAACCAATTGAAGCTCTCATAGGAGAAAATCGCTTTGTTTCTAAATAACCAAATATGGTAGATCGATTTGCTTAGCGAAAGTAAATAAATCAACCAATCTCCTAATTTCCGTTCATGATTATTACAGGCCCATTTAATGAGATCATGCCAGCTATTGGATGGAGGTAAATGATTGCATAATATTTGGATCTATATCGAAATTTGAAATCACAAAAAAAAAAAGAAAGTGTTGGATAGTTTCGTGGCGTTTGATTCCACTTCTGTTTTTCTGTTGTTGTTTTTGTTTTTTTTTCCTGTTTTTAGTTTCTATTTTTTCTTAAAAAAAACAAAAACCTGTTTGGTTGATATTTTTAATATAAAAACTGAAAACAAAAATTTGTTTGGTTGAGATTTCTAATAAAAAATTGAAAACAACAGTAATTATGCACTGTTCTCAAGAACAATAATTAAGAATTACATCTACGGAGACTAAAATGTAGTAACCAAAAATAGGTGAATAACATACAATGAGGGGACATTGACAGTGAATTGCAAAATGTGCTTGATTAATTCTACTTAGGAAGAAGACGAGTGACCAAATCTTCTCCAGTTCATCACTGTTGCAATCAAAGCCGCACCTGCAAGTGGGACATTCGTCAAAATTACTCAGGAAAATTAGCACTGGCAATTCCAACAGAGAATTCGAGCTCATCATCATCCTTGAGTCACTTTATCAATCTATACAACCAAACTTTCCCCACCTAAAAAGTGGTCTTAAAGAACTTCAACTGATATAACTTAACACAAGCATAATGAAATTTTATTCACTTTTGCATAAGGAAGATCCATTGTTTCCCCTGACAGAAATTTGGATTAACTTGAAAATGAAATCTTGAAGATGCAGTAATATGGTTATTACTGTATTTAGGAAAACCAAAGATGGGGATCGATAGCCCAAAAAAAGCAATATAAATCTCACCACCCCCCCAAGTCTTTTCTGTTTTCAAATTCACTATTAGGTTTGAAGAAAACCATTTTAAAGAGACTAGCCTATCATTCTCACGATTCAATCTCACCACCTCCCAAATCTTTGTTGTTTTCAACTTCACTATTATCTCTGAAAATCTCAATTCTCACATCTCTTTTTTGCTACAACCTCTTTAC
>JANZLC010000004.1:14277077-14295797 GCA_026413385.1 Erythroxylum gracilipes
GGAAATTTTAGATAACCATCTTGTAGGAAATTATTTAAAGAGATGTCTCATTTTCTTGTAGGAAATAAAACTAATATAAAAATAAATATTAAAACATATAAAAAGCTAAATAATATTATAATCCCAAAATAAATATTCAAGTTGAGTAAATAGCTGAATATATAATAAATTATGCATTTTATTGTGATACAAGAAGATTTGCAATATGTTCCCTCGCATCATTCATCTCGTAAGAATCATTATCAGAAAATAACATCTGTATCAAAATATATTAAAAAATAAATAATAAGCCTATTGTATGTCAAGGTAATATAGCAATAATCATAACACAATAATAATAAAGTACAATTTAATTCACTACAACAAAATTAACCAAATAGAAATCTCATACAACACATTACAAGTAGCAAATTCCAATACAACACATTACAAGTAGTCCAATATTAGTAACCAAATCCATGTCTAATTCGTTACAAAAATCACAATCATTTCATTTTCTTAAGCCATTCGACTTGAAGATCAACATTCTTAAGCGCAACAAACATCTCTTTATTTTACTTCTTTAGAAATAATTTGGTAACTGACATAAACAGCTCACCTCTCCTTTCTATTTCATTTATACTTCGTAAGATGTCCATCACCTCAGAAATGCTACAACCAGGTTCATCTCTTTTAATAGAGGTTACTGAAGTTCTACTCTCTACTACATCACATATACGGTCCAAATGTTTACATAACCTTTCTGTTGCCCCAATTTTAGTATCATGTTTCTGTCTTTTTTTCCCCTTTCCTTTTGTAGAAGTTCCTAGACTTAGAGTTGATGAACCAATCTCATTATTAATATTTTCAATTTCTTGATTGACAGTAAAGTCTTCAAAAAAGTTATCATCAAGATCGGTATCAACTAGGCTTTCTCTAGACGACACATAAGCATCATTTGGTACAAAACCTGAAGAAGGTGCCCAAGCTTCTTCCCCTATAGGTGCAACATCTTTAAATAAAATATTCAGTTGTTCAATATGTTTCAAACCTTCAGTTCAAAATTTGACAGCCTTGGGATTTTCCTACAATAATATTGTTTAAGTTAGTAAACTAACATTAGAACATTATAAATCTAAAGCTTAAATGCTTACCTTTAATTTCTTTTCCCACCATTCGTCACTTGAGTCAATAGTTTGATTAGTAGGATCCCATCCTATTCTAGTTTCCTTACCTACTAAATTTGTCCAAAGCTGTCAATCCTTTTTTAATCCATCTCATTTATTCTTAAATTGTTTGTATTCATAATTCTTCTTAGTTTCATTAGCAAACTTCAAAACTACATTTTTCCATCCAATCTTGTGAAAGCGACCATTTGGTTAATTTCCAACTAATGTCTCTTTCACAAAAATTTTGATTAAAATTTCAAGAGTTCTATCGTTCCACGCCGCTTTAACCCTTTTTTTCCAATTTATCCCCACCTTGAATATCTTGACTTGGTATTGACATTTTCTATCAATAAGAAAATCCCCACTACATATAACAATGAATTTAGCAAGTATAAGAAAATATAAAAGCATAACCAAAATGGCTTAGACAAAGCATAAAAAGCATTAAATCTTTTGTGAACTCAGCATTAAAAGCATAACAACGTCTTTGAAAGTTTATGCACGTACAATAATTTTAGCTTAAACACAGAAAAAAGGAAGAAAAAATTTCGGTGATTATAGGTTATATCTTGATATATGTGTATGTAACAATTTGTTTTCTGGTGTCCTCGTACAAGTTAAAAATTATGATGATACAGTAATATCAAAAAGTTTGCAGAAAATTGCAGACAATGGGTAGGGCAGTAACGATGATTTGTGTGGTAATGTTAAGTCTTTGAAAAGCAGTAAAAAAGAAAAAAAAAAGGGACATAAAGATAAAGCTAGAGGGATATAAAGATAAAGTTATCCTGTTATTCAAGGATTACCCACAAGTCAAATATTTGTTAATCCTCAATGACAAGTCATTAAAATTTCATCTGAATTGTTTTTGCAAAGTAACTCAGCTATCAATCTAATAATACAAGTAGTACCCTTAGTGAAACAAACAAAAACCCAGCAATAACAATATTGAATAATGAACCACAAGAAAAAAGACAATTTGGGTTTGCTGATGTTTGCATGCATAAGCAAAGCAAACCCGTAAATCTAGGAATACAACACATTAATAAAACAAAAACCCAGATCACAAAGCATCATAAGGACTTACAATAACATGAGAAAAATCAATAGAAAAGAAAATAAATTGCTAAATAGTAAAAAGGAGATAACGATATTTCGTTCAATGATTATCATAAACAAACCTTCGAAGAGAAGCAGAGATCATCAGCCATGGTTTTGAACAATCAAAAAGCAAGAGAAAGTGAAAGAAAGAGCACTTGGTAGCAAAGTTTCGTTCTTTACTATTTCACAGTTCAACTATATCTCTACTCACTAACAATCTGAAATCAAATTAAAAGTAAAAAGACAAAGCAATTTAAGCTTTGTGGGTTTTTCATGTGGAGAACAAAATGATTAGAAGATGGTTTATAACAAAAATCATTGAAGAAGAAGAGAGGTGGGAGCAGGAAACATGCAAGAAAACGAAATAAATGGTGGTAGAGATACAGGTGTGAAGGTGTAAAACCTTAAATCGTTGGAGTACTCAAAGAGCTTTCCTTTGCTTGAGAAGACGATCAAAGCAACATCAGCATCGCAAAGAATTGAGATCTCCTTAGCTTTCTTTAACAGACTAGTGCTTCTTTTAGAGAATGTCACTTGTGAGCGATTCCTCAAAAGACCGATCTTGAAGCTCAAAATTGCATTAGATGAGCTCCTCCTGGGTGGGTGAAACAAAGCAATAATTAATATACCAAAAAAAGGAGAACATAAAATGCAACATAAAGGGGGAAATCGAGATTAAAAAAAAAACCCTAACCATAAAAGGAATTGACCAGATCGCAGAGCAGAGGTAGAGAGAAGAGAGGAATTTTGGTTTGGCTTAGAAGAGAGGTTTTTTAAAAGTCGGATATTATAAACGTAAACGTTATAAATTATAAATGTAAAGTCTACCTGAAAAAGCTAAAATAAGGAGCTTTTTTGAAAAGTTCCAAATTTGAGTTTCTTAAAAAGTTGTATTTTAGCTTCCAAAAAAGTAATTTCTGTTAAAAAAGTGCTTTTGAATTTTACGATCAAACACTCATTTTTTAAAAAATAGCTTTTGCGGTGAAAAAAATACTTCTTCACCCTCGAAAAGCTCAACCAAACAAATACTAAATAAGCTAACTAATAAATTATTCACCAAACACATCAATAACTTTTTAAGATGGTCAAAAAGTTAATTTTTAGTCAAAAAGTTAAAAAATAAGTGATAAGTTGCTTACCAAATACCTCCAAAATTAGGTTTTTAATTAAAGAAATTAAGATAAAGACAAAACCTCTTTTTGCTTTTTTTTCCCGTTGGTGTGAAAATACATATGTGATATAATAAATTGAAATTAATACGAAAGCCCATTTGAGTTAAAGAAAGCCCACCGATACGAAGCTATCAACTCCATCCGGCTTTACAGATTGCTACTCGGTTTTGAAATGGGCTAGGGTAGATCAAATACTTGATTAGTTAAAATGAAGAGTAAATTAATCTTACTTAACAACTTTATTAAATATAATCTTACTTAATAATTTTATTTACTTTTTAATTAAATGAAATATATTAAATACAATTACATTTAGAATGTCTTTAAAATATATAAATTTCAAATAAAATTTGATTCAATAATTAAATATATTTAATACAAATATTAATTAGTAAATATTTTGTAACAGAATAAAATAAATTTATTTAATAAAAATAATTTATTTTGAAATCTTATCTAATACATAGCTATTATCAGTAATAAAATTGTAATTATTTTGATATTAATAACTAAATATATTTTTAATTTTATTTAAAAAGAAAAAATAGAAATTAAAAACCAGAAGATTTAACTCCTCGTACCCTCACATTCTCTCTTTTTTTTTATTATGTGTTTGAGTTTATATCATTCAACCGTTTGTTTTTTAAATAATAATTTATTGACAAGTTTTAAATAAATAATTATTCTAAAAAGGCATCTGCTTGTTTTTATTAGGTACGTAGGGCACGATCGAAAAAGTTCGTAACTCAATTATGTAATTTAAGTCAGAAAAGGTTTCTGGCTGCAGTCCAATTCAACCTACCATTGTCGAGTGATGTGATTGTGTAATTAAATGAAGTTAACTTTTCACTGCAACGTTTTGATCTACTCATGCGTCAGCCTCTGATCAAGTTTTTAAA
Source organism: Erythroxylum gracilipes (assembly GCA_026413385.1). NCBI lineage: Eukaryota > Viridiplantae > Streptophyta > Magnoliopsida > Malpighiales > Erythroxylaceae > Erythroxylum > Erythroxylum gracilipes. The sequence goes on from JANZLC010000004.1 coordinate 14,281,398, forward strand.
AACATTTTTAAAAAAATTAAAAATACGGAGTAATTTATTTATTTTAATTGAATTAGAATATGGGTAGTTTAAGCTCGGGTTAATTTGATTCCTAACTCTTCTAAATAAAATAATTTTATTTTATTTAAAATAATTAGACCTCAAGTTTATTTAGATTTGAGCTCGATTTATGGGCCGACCCATTTAAAAAAACTAAATTTAAGTTGATAGGTTAAAATTTATCATCTCTCAATATAAAATAAATTATAATGTTTGTGCTCAAATTAAATCATAATATTTTCAAAATATTAAAAACAAATTGTAAATAAATGAAAATTTTAACGATTTTAATTTTTAATAATTTAAATGTCACGTTAATACTAACGTGATAATATTTTATTTTTTAAAAAAGTAAACTTTACTATTACATAATAAGTGAAATCTACTCTCAAAGTCACTTTTAATTAATTTTTCAAAAACTAATTAAGATTTATTTCTACTTAAAAATATAAAAATATCACATCAATATTATTATTAGCATTTAAACAACGAATAATTAATTTTATCAAACTTTTTATATGTTAAAATCTATTTAAAATTTTTAAAAAATATTAAATTTCAACATAAATATTTCATAATGTTAAATTTTAAATTATATCCTATCTAAAGGTCGACACTCAGGAGGCGCGGTTAGTTCGCACGGGAGAATGGTAATAGGAATGTAAATGAATATAGTGAGAAATGAGAATAAATATTATTATTATAATTATGATAGTTGATTAAGAAGCATGAATGATGACTATTGATATTAGTTGGTTTGTAAAAAAAATTGAGAAATAAAATTTATTATATTTTAATTTATTATATTGTAATAATTAATTATAATATATTAATTAATGAATTAATTATATGTTAATTAATTATATTGTAACTAATTAATTATAATGTAATTAATTAATTATTAATTATATTCTAACAAATTATATTTTAATTAATTAATTACAATATTTTAATTAATGAATAAATATATTTTAATTTGTTATAGTTTAATTAATTATAATGAAATTATTTAATAATAATAATAATTTAATTAATTAATTAATTACAATATTTTAATTAATGAATGAATTATATTTTAATTAATTATAATATAATTAATTAATTAGTATTTGAAATATTTAAAAAAATCACTGTTAAGAAATGAATTTCATTCCTCTACTAAATAGAGGGTACGAAGAATTTTTCAAAAATAAAATATCAAATTATTACTCTTATAATAATAATCAATAACTAATTACTCACTTTCTATTTTTCTAATTCTTTCCTAATCTCATCAACCAATCATACCTCGTAGCTTATTTCTATACTACTGTTACTCTTATAATAATAATCAACAATTAATTACTCACATTTAATTTTTTAATTCTTTCCTGATCCCATCTCGCAGCCTATTTCTATACCACTGCTTTTTTTTTGGGACATAAGCAGCTGCCAGGTCTATTCAGCCCGTCCAATCCAACAAAGCCCTCGTATCATTACTTTCGGCCAACATTTTGTTCCTGATATTTATATTAGATATTTATATATTCATTTTTTTTCTAATAAACGTGCGATTTATCAGTCACATATTTGCTATAAATGCTTTCTGATTATTTCAATTTTGAGGTCAAAGATATAAATGCCTTTTTTCTAATTTTAGTGAGCGCATGACATACATGTTAATGAAACTTTGGTGATTCAATCTCAAATATTCGATATATTGAAATTCAAGGGCCTGGAGATGACATGATCATCGTTTCTTCACCATCTTTCTCGACTTTGATTAGGGACGATAATGAGCAGATTTACAGATTCAAATTTTTGATATTTTTAATGAGTTGACTGATAGGCTCAACTATTTTTTTTGTTTCAGACAGCCTAAGTTTAAGCCTAAGTCTAAGCTTAAGCAGTCAAAATTTAGACTCAATTAAAAAATATTATTTTATTATTTTAATTTTAAAAAAATTGATAAATTTGGCTCATTGTCATCGCTAACTTTGATAACATCGGCGCTCCCTATCGAAATATTGATTTATTAAATTAATCCATTAAAATAAAAATCCTAGTTTCGATGTAATTTAAATTCTTGAAGATTACCCATACATGTGTGTATCTTCTTATTATGGAATGTGTCCAACTGTACATTAATGTGAAAAATCTGGCAGCAAGGTAATTATTATGTAGATGTGGATTTGGGGTCAAGTGAGGTTGAACTGAATCTTTAAGAATCCAAGTTTGACTAGGATTCTATCAAAACCTAGCAGTGGGTTTGTGCTGATTTGGTATTGTCTTATGTGAAATGTGGGTGCGGAGTTTGGTGGCTGCGTATATGTTTTGATTTTTGGTAAAAAGAGTTGTGGTTTTGCTGGAATTAATTTGCTGTTGCTCTATTCTTCCTTTGATCCTCTATTTTGTGAGCTGATTGTGTGGGTAACCTTGAGCAGTATTTTTCAGTGGTTTATCTCTAACAAGCATTAGATTTTGTATGCGAAGTTGGAGATTTTTCTGGGCTCTTGAAGGTGTTTGTTAGTTGCTGCACAAAAGAGGATTATTGTTGAAGGCTGCGTGACTTGTTTGGTAGAGCAACTTAGTCATACTGTTGAATATTACAGCTCTGGAAAATTGTTGTTCCTTGGTTTATTTATCTTTGTTCTTGAGTAGAAATAGTTAGGAAAATTCTCTAACGAGGTTAACACGAGTCGGTCGTGTTATTGGGCGTGAAAATCTTTTACGGGTAGTTAAGTTGTGGGTCGGTTACATAGATTGGGTCTTACGGGGTAGATCAATCTTGTGTAATTCTTTTGTGAACTACAGTGAAAGAATTTAATATGGGTGAGGGCCCCACAGACGTAGGCAAAGTGTGCCAAACTACGTTACCAAACGTCTGTACCTTTATTATTTTACAGTCGTGATTTATTATTCACTTACGAATAGAAAAATTGTGAATAGTTTGCGAAAATAAAACTTTCAGAGAGATTCTCCAATGATCTGTAGCATTCTTGAGAAATTAGTTTTTCTCCTCATCCTCCTCACCAAAAAAAAAAAAACGAAATGCTCATAAATGCCAGTACACTTGGTGTAAAGAGCCCGGCCCTGGGCGTGACCGGTTACAACGTACAAATGAGAAAAAGACGATAAAACAAAAAGGGGAGAACATAAAGCTTATCCACTAACTTGTTTGACCATTGGTCCCACCCAAACTGAAAACAAGTGGAAAATAAATAATCACATGGAATGGAATTTGCATAGTATACACAAACTCTCCAATCATGATTATTACAAGAAGCTTTGCCTAAGTCCAAAGAATCTGTCTTCTGCACGCAGAGTTTTAATTGCAGTGGAAAAAACTAGAGAAAGATTAAAGAAAAGCACTCGGCCTCCTCTCGCTGTCTCTGGGTTTTCCTTCTAACTATTTGTCTTGTATGTTTCGATCTTTACCAACTCTCGGACATCTCCAAATCCAATTCACCCATTCCTTGTCTCCGGATTTCCATACTTTGGTTACTTCTAGGGTTTTCGCCATATAACAATTTGCACCAGACCGCACCTTCATTTCTTATGATTCTTTCTTCAGTTTGATGCTCTCTGGTTTTGTCCGCCTTTGGGAAAATGGTTTCGGGGGCTCAAGTTGTGTGTGAGGAATTGAAGAACTAAGATTTGGGAATTACCATGGAGATTGATACGGTGGGTGGAAATGATACTTATTTAGACCCTCAACTTTTGGAGCTTCCTGAAGTTTCTCCTTTTGCTCTCAAAGCCAGCCCTCAACTCGCTGAGGACTTGTTCTCTCAATGGCTCTCACTTCCAGACACTATCGCACAGGTGTTTTCAACAAATATAAATTCTTGCCACATCTATTGACTTGTACACCATTGTGGGATACTTAATTAGCTTTTTTTCTTGGTTGGTGAAACAGATTTTATAGTAAATACTTGGCTCTAACCCATGTTTTGGAGTAGATTCAATTTTTTTTACTAAAATTTCCTGTTCTGGACTTTTTGTGGAATTTATTTATCTTGTTTAGTGTTTCTTACTGTTGACACGAGTGCAGGTGAAATCATTAATTGATGCCGCGAAATCTGGCAACCCGATTAATGTTCTTGGCGTCTCAGCTAATGCTAGTGCCAGTGTAGGCAATTCGTTACCCTCCTTGTTTCCCACTGGCAATGTCCCTCCACTTTCACCCAGAAGTTCTTCTGGTTCTCCACGCACTTCTAAGCATAAAACCAGTCCTTCATCGGGTTCTCCATTAAAATTGGTTAGCGAGCCAGTGCGCGAAATTATACCTCAGGTTTCAATTTGTCGTGACAACTTCTGTTTCTAGATGTTTACATAATCAGAATTAACTTGTTTAAAGTACAAATTCTCATTTTGCTTATGTCGTGTCGTTTGCCTGTAGTTCTATTTTCAAACTCTCATTTTGCTTATGTCACCTCAACGTATCATTTGCCTGTAGTTCTATTTTCAAAATGGCCCTCCACCAACAACTGAACTAAAAGAACAGTATCTTTCTAAAATTGATCAGCTTTTTGATGATCATCCAGATGGGCTGCAACTAGATGGTTAGAACCATAAATTGTTTTCTCATTTCTTTCTTCCCACAGTCAATTAAGTTGCCTTCAATTTCTTGATGTTCCTTCTGTCTCACCCTATATATACATATCTGATCGTTTTGCAGATTTCAGATCTGTTGTAAAGGAAGTATGCAAGCTACCATCCTTCTTCACCACTGCGCTTTTTAGGAAATTAAATGCTGGCTTTACTGGAACCGTCACCAAGTAGGCATTTGTATTCCCTTTCCTAATACTTATGCGCAGATGATAGGCATTGGCCATAGGCACTTTAATGAACCTCTATATTGGATGACATTTTTTGTTCTTTTATTTATAGTTTCTCAGGTTCTCGTTTGTGTTGTTTATTTTTAGGGATGTATTTGTTAAATATTGGATGGATGGGAATATGCTGACGATGGATATAGCTACCCAAATCTTCAATATTTTAAAGCAGCCAGATTGCAAATATCTTACTCAGGTTTGTCTTGTAATCTCTGTATATTCTGTGGTTTATTGTTGTGTGTCTGACTTTTTGCTTAGTGATTGATAGTTGCTGTATCGAAAAGGTAAGCTGGGTATTAGGAAGATCGCATTATTTTCATCCTTTAACTCATTGGCCATGTACAGGCGGACTTCAAGCTTGTTCTGAAAGAGCTTTTGGCAACCCATCCAGGATTGGAATTCTTACATAATACGCCTGAATTTCAAGAGAGATATGGTATGTACATATCAGGTGGTTAAATAGTTTTGGTTTACTGCTAGTCTCTGAGGCATGATTGCTAAGAATAGACTATACATGATTAGAAATTTCTGGTCCGCATTTTAATTACAAATGATTGCAACTTCCAAGCCCCTACCTTTGTTTCTTTAGAAGGTGTCGTATAGTCTTCTTTCTCTTCCTCAATATAATATCCAAAACAAGGACTCAGTATCTGTAGCTGATTCAGTGACAACATTATTCACCATGTACCTGAGTTTTACCTTGACCAGATAATTATGTCACTTGTGATAATGGACAAGTCTTTCTCTACAATATAAACAATCAAATAAGCAAAATATATCTTTGTTGTTAGATTTGTATAGTGGGGGCTTTTGGGCTATGAGACATGGATCATGTGTTTGCTACTGTGTTTAATTTGGTGTTTTTAGATGGTGGATTGTTAAATGTAAATTGAAGTAAATAACGAACATGAGCTTGTTTATGAGTTGAAAAGTTGACTGACGTATGTTTGGCTGAAATGTATATTATGTGTAGAATCATACATATGTGTGTGGTGTACGTAAATCTATTTATTTCCATCTTAGAAGAAAAAATCATATTCATCTTCTATGAAGTTGTTGATTGATCTCTTAATAATTGTGAAATTTAAATAAACGTATATTATAGCAACAATACTCTTGCTTGAGTCTCCTGTGAATTTGAGCTATTGCTTTTAGATCTATGAAGGTAAGTATTAATTATCGATAGGAAATTGAGAAAATTTACTCATTCCCATTAACAATTACAAGTCTCGTCTTCAACGCCATTTGCTGAACCTATTTTTTTTTCCATTTTCATGTAATTGACAGTTTTCTAACGTAATTTTAGTTGAAGCCAGTTGGGCTGAAACAGAAATTCTTTCCACTGCATGACTGGATAGCCACTTAGTGAGTGAATAGTTACATTAGTACTCTCAAAATGATTAAACCTTTATTAGAGAAGATGCGGCTGCTATGAGTTCCATCCCTATTATAAAATTACTTATACTTTTAATTGTTATTCCTTCACTGATTTCTGTTAGTGAATTTGATCTGTAATTCCTATCTTCATCACCCAGCTGAAACTGTCGTATACAGAATTTTTTTCTACATCAATAGATGTGGAAATGGTCATCTTACTCTAAGGGAGCTAAAACGAGGCAATCTCATTGCTGCCATGCAACATGTGGATAAGGAAGATGACATAAATAAAGTTGTGAGGTCGGGGCAGTAATGTATTCTTTTGCATGGCCATTGTTTTGAAATTCAACCGTATGACAACCAGTATCTTATAACATGTTATATTCTTTTGCTCGTTCCAGATTCTTCTCTTATGAACATTTCTATGTGATATACTGCAAGTTCTGGGAGGTGGATACGGACCATGATTTCTTGATAGACAAAGAGAATCTTATTAGATATGGTAACAATGCGCTTACTTACAGGATAGTTGAAAGAATATTTTCACAGGTCAGTTTTATCATGCGTTGCATTATTGTCTCCTGTTTAAATAAAAATGAGTTACTTTAAGTTAGGAGGCATGCTTGTCTTCATTCCTAAAGTAAGTTTTGACTTCTATTTGGGTATTAGATACCAAGGAAATTTACTAGCACCGTTGAAGGAAAGATGAACTATGAAGATTTTGTTTACTTCATACTCTCGGAGGAGGACAAATCATCTGAACCTAGTATAGAGTTTTGGTATGCTTTCATTTCTTTGTTTAGTTTGCAATGTTTTAATTTGACACAAAATTTTAACACTAAACTATGGAACCTCACATAATTCACTGTAATTTGAGTCATGAAATAATTGCTTGTCTATTTAGCCAAAAACAGATAAATCGATGCAGCTTAATCTATTTAGTTGAGGATATTTGAACTGTCTGGTACATCCCTTGCATGAGGAAACTGCAATCTCTTAACTTAGTTTACCCAGGACTTGATGCCCTTACATGATAGGCTGTGTTAGGCATGCTCTTTTATCTAAATAAAACCAAAAACAAAGAGTTATGTAGCTGGCAGAATAAAGGATGGACCATGAGAGCAAGAACTGTTCTACTTTGTCAATCTTTTTTAATGAAGTCTGGAAGCTCTGGTTACTGTATTTATTGGTTCTACTTCCCTCACATCCACCTTCCCTAGATAATTTATTTCTTAGCAAGGTCCACAGATAAGCTGTATCATTTGGATGTTTCTCCAATTTCTGAAATAATTTCAAATTCTTTCATCTGGGCACTTACTATTTAGGAATTAATATTCCAGGTTCAAGTGCATTGATTTGGATGGAAATGGTATAATAACACCCAATGAAATGCAATTCTTTTATGAGGAGCAGCTGCATCGAATGGAATGCATGGCCCAGGAACCTGTGCTTTTTGAAGATATCTTGTGCCAAATAGTAGACATGATTTCCCCAGAGGTCAAACTTTATAACCTCTTATAATCTAGGTTTTTCTCCTCATTGTCATGCTTTCCTTGACACAGTTATATTTGCAGCGAGAAGGTTGTATTACCCTGCGTGACTTGAAAAGAAGCAAACTTTCAGGAAACGTTTTCAATATACTTTTCAATCTCAATAAGTTCATGGCATTTGAAAGCCGTGATCCATATCTTATTCGCCAAGTACAGTAAAACAATTTGCTAATGTTTCATTTATCCTTTTGGCATTGCACCATAGCCAGGGTGAGAACTGATTTCCATGTTTTGGTATGAGCAGGAACGTGAGGATCCATTATTGACTGAATGGGATCGCTTTGCTCACAGAGAGTACATCAGGCTCTCAATGGAAGAAGATGTTGAGGATGTCTCAGATGGAAGTGCTGAAGTTTGGGAGGAATCATTTGAGGCTCCTTTTTAAGTCAGTGAGGTAATTTTAATTGGAGGACAAGAAATGAATTGTACTTTTCTTATAAGGAATTGTTTTGAATCCTGAGAAGTTCTTTACTGTCAGTTGAATGTCATTCTTATGTACATTACCGTGTTTGGTTGGGGGACTGGTGATACATGATTTATGGTGGAAGATTTTCGACTTGCTTCATATGTAGGGAATTTCTTTTGGAATTTTTATCATCTCCCTGATTTCTGAAGAAGGGAAGAAGTGCTTTGTTTGTTGCAGCTGGATATTTCAATTGCCAACTTCTCAATAAAATGCATTTTAGACTTATCATTTCTTTGCCAATTCTGCATAGATGCATTTCACTCTTTAATATTTATCCTTTAGTTATGGGATTGTACCTCATTGTTGTATTGTCTGTCCATTGAACTTGATCCTGATGAGTATTTCTGGATCTGCAGCAGCCAGTAAAATATCCCTATCTGCTTTCGTTGTATTTGACAGATGCAAATACATTGTCCTGATCAACTACCTCAGTCGAACCATACAATATCTGCACAGCAGGGATGCTTTGAAGCTTTGTCATGACTGAAGTGCATATTGATATGGTGGGCTGCACGATGGCCTTTTCGAAATTGATTATGCTGCACTTCAAAGAGTTATAAGGTGACAATTTCAGGAATGCTGGATGGTCCTTTTGGTAGGAGAGATGTCTTCTATCTGGTGATTGATAATCTCCCAGGTAAAAGAAAAAAAAAAAAAGGTTATTATGGTTATTCTGCTTCCTGTATATGAACTACATTTGAGGTTGATTTGTCTTGTTCTTCAAATGTCTATGGGAAGGGATTCTGATTGAGTTTCTTGTTCTTCTGTTCTTCATGGAAAGGGACTCTGGTGTGCTTGACCTGTAAAAGCTTGTAATGGCTTTAATTTGTCAGCCTGGACGCTCTTCTTGATCCACCTGACTACAGAGTTTTTCTACACTGCTGCTATATTTTTTTCATTGGACCTGATGAAAATAATAATAATAAAAATGTATTCTTGGTGAAAGTCGGAAATCCAACGTCTGACCCTTTTTGAGTTAATTCTTTTCTATTTTTCTGTTTTAGGACAAGGGTATTTTCCTAAATATTTGAGTAGCTGAAGTTCTCGCTCGAGACACAAGAATTTTATTAAATTTGGAATATATAAACATATCTCAAACAGCTTTTTATTAGGTAAAGTTCTCTATTAGGTAAGGGTAACTTTTTTAAATTTCGCATCTCAGCGAGATTTTAACGAGATAATGACGATGATGATAATGATAATGAGGTCGCGGAAATAGATAAACATAGCAGGATAGTTTTAAATAAACACTTAATTTTAATGATATTGTTATAAATATTATTTTGTAAAAGCAGGTGGTTATGTGATAAACACCTCCTCTTTATGAGAGATTTGAATTCACATTTATTTGATGAATTTCTCACTGATTTTATACAGTTAAAGCCATTATACAATTACACCTTTTAATAATCATGCCTGCCACAATTATTGCTCAATTCTCTTTGCCACCAATCTCGCCTTGTGTCTCTCCACCTTGCCATTTTATTTCACTTTGTTAAAACTCACTTCATGTCGACAGCTCTTATAACCTTGTGGGAGAATAATAACTCAGTTGCTTTAATATCCTCATGCATGGTCACCACCATTTAGGATTTTAGACACCTTCTTCCAATTTTACGAGTTGAAATCGTGTAAGAAAGCAAAATGTACCAATTCTCCGTCATTAGCAACTTCATCATCCAGATTTACCTCATAATTTTGTAAACATATTGGCTGTTAATGACATCATCGAGACCTTTTAGATTTAGTTGAAAAATGTGACAAATATGAATTTTAGGCAGAACTCGATGAGGTTTCTCTATTTGCCTTATGCAATGCTACTTTTCCTTGAAGAAGAGAAATATCATGTTTTTGAGGACAATTACTTTCTTTATGACGGGATTAAATAGCTTGTACCTTCCATGCATGTAACTAACGAAGATAACTTCTCTACTCAATCGCCTTTCTATACTAGAACATGAGCATAAGCAATTGCACCAAACACCTTCAGATGCTTTACATTTGGCTTAACACCACTAACTTCTACGAGAGTGAGGTTTGAGATTTTCTTTGTTGGAAGTCTATTCAAAATATAAATAGAATATGAGACAACTTCACAACAAAAGGAATTTAGTATTTGCTTGGCCTTTAGCATGCTTCTCGCCATGTTCATAATTATCCTATTTTTTCATGCGACAACTCGATTGTATTGATGTGTAAGGAAAAGTGACTAACTGATGTATCCCTTATCTTTCACAAAAACCCTTAAAAGTTATTGAAGGTATATTCAACTCCACCATTAATACGCAATTCCTTAACAAGATAGTTACTTTGTTATTCACTATGTATCTTGAACTTCTTAAAGCAATAAAACAACTTCAGATTCTTTGCAAAACGAGTAAAATCATCAATAAAAGTCAAAAAAGTATCTATTATTACCATTAACATATATAGGAGTGAAAAAACTTTAAGTGGTTGAGATGCTCTGATCACTGCTTAAGCTCATCTTTCTACTCGTGGACTTGAAAATTTCCTCCATCAACTTTCTTAACCTTTTTCTTGTTCATGCGTTGCCTATAGGCTCGCACAATGTCGTATACTTCATCAATATTCATTGAGGATATATGTTGAGATGCTCTGATCACCACTTAAGGTTATCAATCACCTTTGATGGAGAATTGAGCTTACAAAGTTTGCTTCATTGACTTCTTAACTTGTTTCTCATTCATGTGTTACTCATAGGCCTACAAAATGCCAATACCTCATCAATATTCACTGAGGATAGATTATGAGTTTCTTAAATCGCCACCACAACACATTCAAATTCACGCATTAACAATTGCAAAATCTCATCAGCTATATGTTATGCTTTGTACTCAATTATATTTTTATTTGATTTGTCAAACAAGAATATCACTTACATAATTGACCACTGTCTCAAAGGATTCTATTTTATAAAATTTTATACTGGCGTCTCAACTCTCAAGGTTTAAAGTTTTATCTTCTCAATTTTCTCCGGACGTAGTTGCCAAGTATCTCAAGCTTGTTTTGGCATAGTTACACCTGCAATCTTCTCAAAGACTTTTTCATTCACTCATTTGATGAATGAAATGCAAGGCTTTCTTATCCATTTTTTATTCCCACGGTGAACAACCTTTTGTGCATCATTGATAACATCACTGCCGTAAGATTAGCAATACCATTTTTCATGACATCTAGCAACTTGTGGCAGTCGAAAAATACCCTTATCTTAACAATCCACCGATTACAGTTTTTCCCATTAGGATAGGAAATGAAACTTAAGTCAAGCTATTCATAGTTATAGCTTTGATAACACTAATAATGATAAATAAGGCAAAAGTGGAGAAGCAACAGACATAACATAGAGAGCAACAATAGAACAAGAACAAAGAATTCTTAAATTCTGAAAAATTGGAACAATAAGGCAGGACACTTGGATATTTATTTATAGACAAAAATACAACACACTTCCTAAGGGAGAATACTAACAAACTTAGAATAGACAAACATGGAAAAATAATCCTAATAAACTTGAAATAGATAAACATTATTAATGCTAATAGCTATTGAAATAAAATTATACTAACAAACATTGGCTATTTCAACAAAAAATTTAGAAAAGAATTAGCATGAATATGAGCAGAACTACTTTTTAATAGGTTACAGTAAAAATAATCCCAAGGATAAATGAATCAACTCCGCCTCACTTTGTGATGCAATCTTTCTCGCCCTCAAATGTTTATAGGATCAAGGTTGAAAATGTGAGATGAAAACCGATAGCAAAGCATCCAAACAAAGGAATGTAAACTAAATGTCAACCACAAACATTCTGACCTCGTTCATATACGCAATCCTCTCTCACTAAAGGAAGTTTTAATGGGACCAAAATTTACCCATTAATATTGAAGACAATGCAATCGGCACATAAAAATGTCTGTAATCATTAATGCGTTTCATGAATGTTTAAAGATCAATGAAGACCGACCGAGGGACACCACCAAAAATAATAGATTTGAAATACAATTGAATTTGGCTTTCACGAAAAAGGCCGAATTTAAGTAGTCTCCTTTTTGAGTTTTGTGAGCTCCTGCCTTATGATTCCTCCTCTCTGCAAAATGAGCATTTAAAATACATGTTAAACTTGGATATCTACAACGTTCGTCAAGTTGCGTCCAGAGATGACACTCCACATTATAATATTTTCACAAAGATAATGAAACATGTACGCTTTCCTCTAGAGGCTCAATTTTATATGCAATGCACGTCGGAGCAGCAAGCAAATGGAAAAGAAAGTCAAATCAGGTTCTCTCGTTCAAAGCCTGAGCTAAAGCACCCGATGAGGAGACGTCAACAAGATGGTATCTTAGGGCACTGTTCGTTGAAAGTACAGAATAAATGCTACATAAGAGGCAAAGTTTAAAATTTGAAACATCTACTGTGACAATTGACCAGTTGTTCATAAAATTTTTATTTTAGAAAAACTCCGGAGTTTGTTGGAAGTCAGACATGCAGCAAATTATTAAGAAAAGATTTAGATACGCTCGTGCATGGAGATGGGTTAAAACAATTCAGCCTGGGTGTCTTGACCTGCAAAATACTGTTAGTTGAACCCAATTCACAGGTACAATGCGTATGCGTAGTTCAGATATATATTTTTTTCCCCAGACATACACAGCTCATTCTCAATTTCAAAAAAATATATATTTAAAATAAAAATTAAATGTGATTTTTTTATAACAATAATACATCAACAATGAAATGATGTACACTTGAATAAAAATTATATTTAAACCTATATATATTTGAACCAAATATAAAATAAAACATTATATAAAAAATAATATAGCATATACTTTTCATTAACATAATTTTTTTTATTCATAAAAATTTGCTATATTTGAATATTTAAAACATTTATCTAGAAAAGTATGTAAATACATTAATTAAATGTTAGATGCATCAATTAGAAAGCGAAAGTAATAATTTTGATTATAACAGTAAAGTACAATATTAATATGTAAGATATTTTCTGAAATTAATATAAAAAAATGCAGATTTTACACAGTTTAAACACAGTCGTCAAATAGGAATATTATAAATTCAAATAAATATAATTCTTAATAGAAGAAAATTAAAATTAAAATCCTAAATGTCTATATTCTTAAGGTTTGTCACATTCCGTTTAAATATGTGGGACTAAAAGATATAATATTTTAAAAGGAAAAAATTAAGATGATTTTCGTATGTTGGAAAAATTAAAATGATAAAATTTCAAAATTATGGTTAAATTTTTATTATAAATATTTATATAAAAGAAATGGTCTTAAATTAAATATGATATTGAATGTATATTAAATATCATTTTAAAAAATAAGCATTTTTATATGAAAAGATACTCCAATTATTATTTTATTTTTGCCTATGTCACTAATAGTTAGAAAAAAAAAAAAGGAAATTTTCTCTCAGAAAAGACAAATCGTATTTAGTTGAGAGGGAAGGAGACGACCTGGCAAACCTTAGCCACCTCCATATTGAACTTTGGGATTCCCATAAATAGCCTAACGTAGTTAGGAACGAAGGCACAACAAGCTTAAGCGAACTCACTCAGGATTTGCTCTCTTGTCCCAAATCTTCTTCCGTTTTTTCCTCCTACCTTGGTTTTCTCCAACTATGGCCGCCCCTAACATGTCTCCTCAGATTGCCCTGATGAACAAAATTAAGGCAACCCATCTCTCTGGTATCCCAAGAGAACTTGATGTTGCGCCGCTTCTGCTCATCGTTGAGAACATCTTTGATCCCACAGTGCAAGTTCGTACTCTTCTTTAACTTCGTGAGCTGATATTGTTTACCATATATACAAGTGCACATTCATTTTCCTTTTGAAACTACAGGTGGACGTTACACACCCTGCTGTACAGTCTGAACTGTCCTTCCTCATCGATCGGGTTTCATGCGAGGTCAGTTTGATTCGGTGTTAGCTACAGATCAAATGCTCGAAAAGATTTCCTAAAAGATTATATTTCAATGAATGGATTTTTCAGATCTCTTACAAGGCCTTAAGCAGGGTTGATTCTGAGACCACAGCACTCACAATATTCAACATGATTGGAACCTATGACTGGGACGTGAAGCTTGTGTTGAGCTTGGCAGCTTT
>JANZLC010000004.1:14351757-14362462 GCA_026413385.1 Erythroxylum gracilipes
CTTGAGTAACTGCTTCTTGATTCTTTAAAGAAACGGTTAGTCAGTTGAGCTCTGTAACTAACTCAAGCTGATGCTTCTGTCTTCTTTATTCTTTCGTCTGTTTATAGCATCGTCTGTTTTTTTGCTTCGTCTTATTTTTGCTTCGTCTGCTTTTCGCTTCGTCTGATTTTCATCGCTTAGCTTTCGTCTGCTTTTGCTTAGCTTCCGTCTGCTTTTTCATTGCTTAGCTTCCGTCTGCTTTTTCTTTGCTTAGCTTCCGTCTGCTTTTTCATTGCTTAGCTTCCATCTGCTTTTTCATTGCTTAGCTTTCATCTGCTTTTGCTTAGCTTCCATCTGCTTTTTCTTTGCTTAGCTTCCGTCTGCTTTTTCATTGCTTAGCTTCTGTCTGCTTTTATGCTTAGACTGGATTTTGTTTCGTCTGCTTTTCATAATATGGCTTTCGTCTGCTTTTTGCTTATCATCAAAATTATTAAACCGTGAAGTCATTTTGACTTAACAGTTGTTACCTTGATTAATCGGTTTTCCTATTTCATAATGCTACTACCTAATTAAATATAGAGATCGTATCCTAGGTTGTTAGGTGGTTAGGTTTAATTAACGATCATTTCTTGATAAAACAAAACCTAATGGAAAAATCGAGTTAATTATTAACCCACTGTTAATAGTTGCTAAGAGAGGTTAAAGAACAACAAATTAATAAAATATACTTAATTAGGGTGTAGGCCGAGATTGAACCAAGGAACCGGGTCCCTACCGAATTTCCCACTTTTATTATTTTTTGCATATTTTCTTTAATTTGTTTTTATTAGTTAGTTTCATTTTATTTTCTTATTTCAAAAATCAACCCCCCATTAAGTCTAAACACCGGTTAATTTCATTTCATAAACTTTACACATACTCTCTGTGGGATTGACCTAGACTGACCACTACTATAGTAATAGCCTAGTTATTTTATTTTGACTAGCGTAACGATGCGCGGTCAGTACATTTGTGTAAAGATTGGACTTTTATAAAAGCTTTTAAATGAATTATTTGTTTTGGCTTTTAAAAGTTTATTGTAGTGACTGTTGAGAATTATTTGTTTGGTTTGCTTATGTGTGGACTTAGAGTCCAAAATTTGTAGTTGAGAAACTAGTGTGAATATACAAGTGTTTTCAAATTTTATAGGGCTTTTAAAAATTTTCGGAATGTTAAAATGTAGTCGTTATGCTGTCGAAATTTTCATTAAAATGATAGAAAAAAAGTTCCCACTATTTCCATATTTTTAATTATTAAAGTATAAAAAGTTTTAAAAAGTTGAACGACTTGGCTTTGTGGGAACCCTTTAGTCGAGTTAGATATTGGCTTGAGGGCTACTGTTGGGTCGCTGGGAGGCCTCCACTCAGGTTCTAGAAGGGGAACTCTAGGATGGGTCCTTTTAAGTAAGATCTCAAAATTTAAAAGCAGGAAAATTTAACGAACTTCTGTGAGCTATACTCCAACCAACAAATCCTATCTTCCTTTTGAGTTAGGTTATACCGTGGTAAAAGATTAATAATGTTGTTGGAATACCTAAAATTGCACAACCAATTTTCCCTTTGGATGTTCAGCTTAGCCCTTAATGTAATTATAATAGTCAAGTGACTCAGGTTATTCCTTTATTAGATTGAAATTAGTCCAATTTTAATCCAAATCCAAGTCTTGTTTTCATTCCTCATATGGTATTTGAATAAGGGATAAAGTTGCTCTCTTATCCTTAACATTTTAATGGGACTTTATGATTGTTGCTGTTAATGCTCAACTGTTAGATGTTTATTTCCCTTAAGTAATCCTCATTGATCCATGTTGACTATAATGTTTTTTTTTAATTATTAAGAAGTCTACATACTCTCTTGGACTAGAACAATCTTTGCATAACATGTATAGGAACTAAACCAAGGCCTCCCTCCTACTTAGGTAGACATAATTCATCTCATTTCACCTTTGATCGTTTAGAGTCATCAGTTTTACTAGTCCAAAGGAAGAGTTTGATGCATCTTTCAATCTCCTTGATTATTTTCCTTGGCATAAATAGGCGAGTAGTGCAAAGAATGTGAACATTTATCAGAACTAAGGGGATTAATTGGAAGCTCCCAGCTATCAATAGAAATTTACTCTACCATGCATTGATTTTATATTTGAATTTTTCTAATAATGGGATGCAATTTGCATATTGTTTGCTTAGTTTTAATGTATGAAATACTACAAATATACGAATCATATATTATAGTATAAAAGATATTGTTCCCACGAAGATTGGATTAGTTACCTAACAATTTGAAAGCACTTTTTCCAAGGTAATAAAATATTTAATTAATTGAAATTAAAATAAATTAATTGAAATTAAAATATACTAATAAAACTAAACAATTGAATAAATAAAGTTAGCAATAGGAACGAAGTTAATTAATAATGAAAACTTAGCAGTTATTCTATCCTTGTTTTGTCTTTCTTTTATCTTGTTAATTCAATTATGATTGATCCTAGTTATCCTAATGTTTTGATTACCCTCCCTAGAGATCTAATTAAGTAATCTTAATTGAAATAGATAAAAATTGAATTACAACCTCTCGATTCACAAAACTACTTTTAACTACTTAATTTGACTTTAAGCAATCATAAGGATAATTAACTCACAATTAAGATCTGTCTTCAACTGTTTATTAATTTGATATTTATAGGTCTATTAAGGTACTAAATCTCATTGCACAACTTAGCACATATAACTTTGATTCAATCTCTCGATTTCTTATCAACTATAAGCATAACAAACACCACAAAGCAATACTATATTAAATCCAACAAGAATAAAGTTAAACAAAACAATCCAAGAATAAACATTAATATGGATTTAGAAATCCATAATCATGTTCAACATATCACTAATCAGAATTAACATCCAAGACAATGAAATATAAGAAGAGAAAATAAAGAAAATAGCTTGAAGTTTGATGTGGAAAATTTGAAAAATTGGAGTTGATCTTGATGTTTTCACTTTCAATCTCTTTGTTTATGATGTTCAGCCTCCTTTTTTGTGTTTTTATTTTCCTTAAATACTTCTTGATCTTTCTAGGATTCTTTCTAGGGTTTTCCCACTTATTTTGCTGCGAAAAATAGCCTCGAATCATCAAAAGTACAAAAAACTCGTGATCTAGAAAGGCTGAAATTTGCTCCATACATTATCCACTATGGTGCCTAGATTTTCCCCAACTCTCTAGCATGATCATGCATGGAATGCATGATTGTGCAAGAGGCTCTCTAACCTACTACCTCCTTGTGCACTATCGTGCATGGCCGTGCAAGAGGCGCTTTAACCTACTGCTTCTTTATGCACTATCGTGCATGGCCATGTACGATCATGCCATACTTATTTCTACAGCTTTTTCTTCATATTTTCTTCACTTTTTCCTCTATCCACTCATCACCAAACACATCCAACAATCCTTGAAATATATAATTAAGATCAAAATCTTGACTTAAAAAATAATTATATAAGCAAAAACATTAACAAGAACATATTTCTAAGTTCTAAACATATGATTATCATCTAAGAAAATACTTAAAACACACTCTAACACCTAGAACTAAATTCTACACCTATCAACATAGCACACTTAAATCTTTGTTTATCCCCAAGAAAAACTAAAACCATTAAACAAACAAAATACAAAATCATTTAACATTACAATAATGGTTCAATAGCATCAAATCTTATGGAATTAACTTAACCTTAAACGTCAACCACTTAACAAGTGCTGACACACTAACTTATTCCATTCATGTTTAAGTGCTTTGATTTGAATATACATATCAATCAAAATATTGACACCTTATTCATGCACCTATGGCACTTGTAAGCATACACTTATTAATATTGATTAATTAAAAAGGTAAAATATCACTAAGTAACCCTTCACAAAAATTCTTTCTATTTTTAAAAGACCAGTAGGTTTAATTTTATTGCAAACACCATATTTTCAAATTTTCTTTAACAATTGCCTAGTGTTTTGATGTGAAGGAAAATAACTTGTCAAGAATGTTCGTTGCTTACTCAACTAGGTTAATTATAGTGTCATTCTAGTCTTTTAATGTGAAAACAAACATTTTGTTAAGAATGCCCCTGGTTACTCAACTATATCACAACTCTCAATTAGATAGAATAAGGATTTTAGTAGAATAAGGATTTTATTTAACACGCTTTTTTTAGCGTACCTCATTTCTTCATAGTCAATCACTCTCATGAAAGTTATTAATGATGCCCACCATTTAAATGAATGTAATTATAAATTTATCCAAACAAATGTCACAAAGTGAAAGAATAGATGCCACATCCTAATTAACATGCATATTTATCCTAAAGACACTTAACACACAAAATTTACAATCTAATGTACCTTTATAATTTAAATGACCATGTTTAAAGGAAAGCCAATTCCTTTCAATTCATGACATCATCACACTCACACAAAGCACACATAAATGCAACCAAATGTTCACACAATGCCAACTTAATCGAAAACTAACACAATGCAAAGGCAAAATTCATACACACAAATGATATGTAAGTGCATATATGTCTGCAAACTTGAACAACACATTGTCGTCAATGTGGAAATGATACAAAACTAAAAACACATAACAAATGTAATAAAAATAAAAAATAAAGGCAAGAATACTTACATAGATTATGACGACGATGACGTCGTAGAAAGAACTTGGATAAACTTCTTGCCATAAACATTCGTCAATTCAACTCTTTAAAAAATAAACATAAACATAAAAATAACAAAGCACTAATAAAATAAAATAAAATGAAAACAAAAACAAAACCTATCCTAATTCTTGAGTTGCCTCCTAAGTAACGCTTGTTTAACATCATTATCCTGACATACCCTTTATGTTTACCATCAACCTAGGTCTATAATTAATGACTTTCTTTCATTTTTTTGTCCACATAATAGTTTAGTAGCCTATGAATAAGCCACATGTTGTAAAATAAAAATAAGGACATAATTTAGCAAATTAATAAATCCAAGTGATTTTATTATTATACTTTTCGATAAAAAACTGTCAATAAAATAAGGAATGATGAAAATTTATGAATCTTCAATTGATGCTAATAGCTTGCCTACAAGAATGTGAACTACTCTTTTCCTTCCCCAATTACCTTTGTCCACTCGTTTACGTTATGTCCTTCAACAGAAACTTCCTTCACTTCTTTAACCTCTATGTCCTTTGTCCTTTTTTCTTCTTTTTTCTTCTTGAACAAAAACTTCATTCATGACATCATCCTTTTTCTTCTCCTCATTCTGAGGCATTAATAGGTTCCAATTATTATACCCGAGTTAGTATTATTATGTTCATATGATGTATTCTGAGGCGAGTTTTGAATGCAATATGGATTCTCCCACATATAATCTGGTGCTCAACATTCATGGTTATAATGGTTAGCCCTTCAAATGTCACAACACAATATGGATATCAGTTGTGCTTCCATATTGCTTGGAAGACTCCCTAGATTCCTTGTTTACAATTTATTGGAAAGTTGCCCAACTTGCTCCTCCAAGTTATGAAGAGCAGAGGAGTAGTTCTTCATTATTTGATCAAATTTGGTTTCCATCCTCTTTTAAATTTCATTTTGGCTATCGAACTTGAAGCTTAGCATATCCATTAACTTGTCTAACTTGGACTTCAAGGATCCAAGCTGGTCCTTCTAAAAACTTAGTGGACCTCGTGCTCTTATATTATTTCCTACATTGTAATCCAAGAATAATTTGGTTAGTTTTTTCACCCAAGATTATATGTGTTAAAGTAACTCATATTCATTTCATATTGCCTCATTGGGTTGGAAAAAAAAGCCTAAAAGTTGCTTAATTATTACTTATGATTCTTGTGTTTATGCTTCTGCAATCAAACAAGAAGAGTGTTATAGTACTTAAATCAAAAGAATTCAAATTGAAAAATATGATAACTTAATCCTCAACAACGATGCCATAAACTTGTTTTCTTAGTTCTAATGTATGCAATACCATAGGTATCCGAATCATAAATTGTAGTATAAAAGATATCATTTCCACGAGGATTGGATTAGTCACCAAACAATTTGAATGCACTTTGTCTAAGATAATAAAATATTTAATTGATTGAAATTAAAATAAATAAACTAAAATTAAAATAAACTTATAAAACTAAACCATTGAATAAATAAAGCTAGCAATAAAAACGAAGTTAATCAATAATGGAAACTTAGGGGTTATTCTATCCTTGTTTTGTCTTCCCTTATCTTATTAATTCAATTATGCTTAATCCTAGATATCCTAATGTTTTGATTACCCTCTCTCTCGACCAAATCAAGTAATCCTAGTTGAAATAGATAACAATTTAATTGCAACCTCTTAACTTACAAAACTACTCATAACTACTTAATTGGATTTGAAGCAATCCTAACGATAACTAACTCATAATTAAGATCTCTTTTCAATTATTTATCAATATGATATTTATAGTTCTATTAAGGTACCAACTCTCGTTGTGTAACTTAATACATATAACTTTAATTTAATTTCACATTTTCTTATCAAGTATAAGCATAAAAAATACCACAAAGCAATACTATATTGAATTCAATAAGAATAATGTTAAACAAAACAATTCAAGAATAAACCCTAATATAGATTTAAAAGCCCACAATTATGTTGAACATACCACTAATCAAAATTAATATCCAAGATAATGAAATATAAGAAGAGAAAAGAAAGAAAACAACTTGAAATCTTGATATGGAAATTATGGAGAATTGGGGTTGATCTTAATGGTTCCACTTTTAAACTTTTTGTTTATGATGTGCAGCCTCCTCTTTTGTGCTTTTCTTTGCCTTAAATACTTTTAGATCCTTTTAGGGTTCTTTCTAGGATTTTTCCACTTATTTTGGTTCCAAAAATAGCCCTTAATCATCAAAATTACAAAAAAAAAACTCGTTAGCTGAAAAGGCAGAAATTTGCTCCATGCATGATCGTGCATGGATTTTCTCTAGCTTTCTAGCATGATCATACATTGGCTCTCTAACCTGCTACTTCCTTGCATAGCCATGCATGATTGTACTAGACTTTATTTCTCTAACTTTTTCTTTATATTTTCTTCACTTTTTCTTGTCTCCACTCATTACCAAACATATCAAACAATCCTCGAAATATATAATTAAGATCAATTTTTTCCTTAAAAATAATTAAACATACAAAATACACAAAAAAACTAACAAAAACACAATTCTAAGTCCTAAACACATGATTGTCATATAAGAAAACAACAAAAACACACTCTAACACCTAAAAGATATATTCAGTTTTATACCTATCACATATTTAGATAACATAAAGCCTTATATGATGAATCATCTAGTAATAATATATATAATTTATTATAATTTTGATAATTTTATAGAAGGCATGGATCACACTTTTGCTATAGTTTTTTCAGTTCCTTCAAATAGAAGGGTTTGCTCCTATTCTCTATATTGGTGTAACTTGTACCAATATAGTGAGATTGATCCTATATAGAAACAATAATCATGAACCACAGTTAATGGAAAATAAAGAATTGAAAATAGGTAATATAATAGAAATAATATTCCAAAGAATACATAATAGTGTCTATGTCAAAAAACTACCATGACATAATATGAAAAGGCGATTAAAAAAGGGGCACAATAATATTCCATTAAAATAATACTTTTATTTCATAAAGCACTAGATACTTACATTTAGATTTTATTACCAATACCATATAATTACAAAATTCATATAAACATAACCATTATTAAAGTCATGTGTATATTTATCACCATGTACTTATACCATAAACTTGATGTCGAGACAAACACGGTAATTAAATACATCTATGTTATAGTTCATTTTCCTACTCCCTAAGTGATATTTTGGGGAATACGAGCACCTATATGTCTATATTATAACCCATGTATTGTAAGTCATCCAAACTATCAGCTTTATGTTTCAACACAAAAAATGCCCCTATGGTAGAGTTGGCAAGTTGTTTGCAATCACCTATCTGCAAGATTGATTAGTGAATTAATGTGTGTTTCCATATAATGCTATCATTATTAAATTTAACATAAGTCTACATAATTTCAGTCTTTATTGGAGTGAATTGAAGCAAGCCTTATTTGATCCGTTGTTGTGAGAGTTTGAGCCACTGTATTTTGTTATTCTATGAAAGGTTTCAAAGCTGCGACTTCATCTAATTTATCCAAAGGACTTATTGAAAATCAATTGTCAAACCAAAAGAAGATGATTTTCCTATTTCCAATAAGGTGAATAAAGTGAGGTCTTATCTTTTCTCTCATTTTAAGAATGGATTTCAGTGTGGTAGAGGCAATATAATCTGAATTAAAGCACCTCAAATTCCTATTCTTAGTGAAATAGGTATGGATCCATTCACACCAAAGTGCCTGCTTATCGGTGAGCAACCTTCATAATCTCCTAATGAGTAAGACAACGTTGAGTGATTTGAAAGAAATAATACTGAGTCCACCTTAGCTTTTGGATAAACAAACATCTCCCAACTCATCTTCACCTTATAAGGATTACCTTTGCATCCAGTCTATAAGAACTTGTTAAGGATCTTGTATATTTTTTTAATAACTTTTATAAGGAAAGCAATATAGGCAGCCCATTATATACTGATGGAGTTTAAGATGGAGATATCTGCTCTACCAACCATAAAGGGATTTTTAGAACTCTAAGCAACAATTTTAAGATTGATCTTATCAATTAAGTAGGTATAATCCTTAAAGGTTAGTCTAGAATCTATAATGGGAATAACAAGATATTGGAATTACTTAATTTGTAAAACCTAAAATACTAACACTTCACTATAAATGTAAGATATGATTCGTTTCTTTAAATTATCTCAACATACATGCAAAAATACTAAATTTTCTATGATTTTAAAACAAATTTATATAAAAGGAATAAAGTATTTAATAACAAGGCTTAGAACCTACAATTAATTATAAATTTCTAAAATAATAGATAAATATTTTTAATTTTATATAAACAATAAATTATTTGCAAATACCTGAATTCCGTAAAATGCAATAACCAAAATCTTTTATTTAAACCTTGAAACCATAATATTGAATGTATATTAATTTTATAAAATCAAAAATTATACTCTTGATTGCATTAGTTTATCATCATTTTTATAAAACTATGAAAATTTTTGAACAATTTCTAAAGTGCCCATTTTCATCCATAATGATTGCAAATTTCACTAAATTGTCATACATAGTAAACTTAAATGCACAATCATTTAACTGTGGTCCATTCTAGCATATGGATCTTATGAAATAGTAGCTTCAATTTCATAAACTAGTATATACTTTTATTTGATTTTATAACTAATACCATTAACAATTTGAAACATCCCCAAAATTACATAATAAATTAAGTTCAAACTATTAATATATACAAATTTTAAGGTACTAAAAACTCAAATATACTCGTTCCTCTCTTCTCCCTATATAAATTTGGTTACAAATATGCTTATGTTTAGGGCATCCTACAATATGAACCTGATTAGGAGATTAAAATAAGCACAAACACAAGCACATTCAGGTATGATGGAGCATACCCGAATGTAAAGATCAATTTGGGGAGTAATACACCTGTATATGCTTTTTAGGATAATACAAGAAGGAACAACTTTGTGTTGGACATCATATACTAATTTGTACCTTCCCAAAGACATGGGCTTATGTAAGCAATTCAAAATTTCACAAAATCATATATGTCGATGTACTAAGACCTTAAATTAATAAGGTGTTTGTAAGTGGATAAGATAGCCTTCATATAAAATTAGTTTACATTTGAGGAATCATTCAGTTAACGAAGAATATGATTACAATCATGAACAAATAACAAATATCATATCATATACAATCTGTAGTTCTTTTATTCAAAACTCCAAGAATAAGTAGATGAATAAAACTTTAATTGTTTTGTAATATCTTTCATTTAAATCTTTGATTCTTTTTTTTTCGTATCTCACTAACCACAATATTAAATCCACCATCGTACATTTATAATTAAACTTATCACTCACTTCTATGATTGTTCATTTACACTAGTAAGTCAATATAAGTGATTGAAGTTGAGTTTATAACCTGTTCCCATTTTAGAAAAAAGTTTATATTAGATAGATATACATTAGTACTTTTATATATTATCCATTTCAAACATTCATAATAGCCTACATATATAGATTATTAAATCATACAATATATTATGTGTTGATTAAATGGAATGAATTACTATTTCAAATTTCTACTCTTCATTTTCATTGAAAGATATATCCAAATTTCACTCTTTAGCCATCATTATAGACAACTAACAGCATTAAACAAACATATATGTATATAACATTCACTATGTTTATATATATACACACTATGTGGATTTATTATTTCCATATTTATCTTCAATAACTAACATCCTTTTTAAGTTTCTTCTTGTATACCTCCTCTACTTAAGATTTCAACCTTTTTGTTTTTAGACTACAATATGGATCAGAGTTAACTCAATCCTTTAGTTTAATGTCTTTTGAAAGGGATTCAGTATACCTATATAGTTCAAAATCTTTGTAAGGCTCCAAAATATACCCTAGTTGAAAT
>JANZLC010000004.1:14362562-14376074 GCA_026413385.1 Erythroxylum gracilipes
CCCCCCCCCCCACTTTCGTTACTTTGTTCTATTTGAGTTCGTAATTTCATTACCGTTAAGATTTCTCGTGGGAACGATATCCGCTCACCGCTACTATATTAATTTGTATTAACGAAAGTAATTTATTTTGAATTTGGTCGCAGGTGATAGCATCACCAACGACCTAGGTGTATTATCTCTTTTTTGCTAGATTAAGACGAGATAAGTCAGATTGGTTGGCCATTCACAAAGTAAAAGGTGTTGAATTACATGGAAAATGAGAAAAAAAAAGAGAATTGGAAGTGAAGCATTTTAAGAAGATGTTTATGAAATAAGTGCATATATAATATATGATGAGAATGAACCTTCGAACGATCCAAATAATGAATATGTTGAAATTTCATTAGGAGCGGATGAGGTATTTATATAGGGTGAGAGATCTGAAGGGGCGCCTAACTTTGATTCTAATTCTTCAAAAAAAGAAGATGATGATGATTGTGATTTAAAATTAAGTGATGATAGCGATTAATTTGTGTAAGTAATAGAATATTATATGAATAAATTTATTATTTCATCAACAATATATTTTTATATATTTTATTTATATTGTTTTATTATTGAAATATTCAATAAAATGTGAATTTCAGGTTAAAAATATGCCACAAAAGAGAAAATAGGATATAATGCGGCCAAGGCTTAAGTTACCACCATTTCGAGGAGCCAGGGCACGTCCAGGTGAAACATTAAGGTGCTATACATCCAGGTAGTGAAACATTAAGATGAGGTATCACCTTCCCCATTTAAAGTCCCTGTAGAGTCACATTGCCTGCCTACTGCTACACCATCTAGCTCCCCTACTTCCACACCAGAATCTGAATCAATACCGACAGAGATATCAGGGGTAAACGTTGTGGATAAAGGAGGCAGCCTTCATCTTGGAGCTAAGGGAGTTGATGGAAGAATTTTCATTACAATTGTCAACGATTTGTGAGTGAAATTCTAAAAATTTTGTAATATATGATAACACTATAGGTTTATACTGAAATTATAGGTTTTAATTTGAAAATGATCTAAAATAGCTTATATATTAGGTTGGTTCCGTCTGAAGCGTGCTCTAAAAATATCTCATCTAAGTTCAAGGAGAAGATAACACTTGAGGTTTATATATGGAAGAATATCTCTCAAAGGACAAAAGATTTTTATTAAGGAGTTTTTGGTACAAAAAACAAATTCTTTAATCTTTTTTATTTTATGTAATTTTATACATTAATTAGATCAATATTTTATTTTATAAGTACTTATAGTATATTTTTCTTTTTTATTTTTTCAAAAAGAATTTTGTTGGAATTCAAAATTTGATGTTGTCATTTATGATATATGGGATAGGCGAGCCTGTGCACGTTATAAAGGCTTTGTTGGTTTGATACATAAAAATGGTGTACGACCTCTTTATGTATCTGAAAAAATACGGAGTCGTTGGCAAGCAGTATTTGACAACACCTAAGGTAATCTCCATTTCAATCACAATTCGACAAACACACAGGGAGGATCAGAGGGAGAAAGTCTACCCATACACATTGGAGGATCTATGACCCACTAAGAACATGCAAAGAAACTTGTAAGTATCTAAATTTTACACTTATATTCTGATTTTTATACTTTGATGTATGAAATTTAATTTCATTGTAATTTAATGTATGGAATTTAGAATGAAAATATATGTGTATTATAGAGAATGATAATTTTATAAATGTTTGTTTCCATGAATGGCTGTGTTGTTGAGAAATTTTTTTTATTTAATTGGGGATAAATATCATAAAAATAGAGGAAAATCTACCAAAATTTTTGTAAATTGTAGTTCATTTATAATACTTTATTCTGATGTAGGAAAAGCCTATGGCAGGAAGCCTATACGCCCACACTAAGAAGCATAATGGTGTGACCTTCGTCAACACCCAATGCAGACAACCTAATGTATGTAAAATTTATACTTTAATATTAATTTGATAAATAATATTAGTTAAAAATTATCACTTATTAATATAAACAATTATAATGCTAGGAGCAAATACAAGAAAGCATTGAACGATAATCTCAGAACTCTGAAAATGTTGATGAGAGTCAAGCATATCTTGATGTAGTTAGTGGTAGGGACTGCCGTGGAAGGATTTTTGGCTCAGGTTTTTTTGCAAACAGGTTCTTTTGCAAAAACATGTTTTTCGCAATCCTCCACATCCACTATAGCTACATATAGTAGGCAGTTCACATCTAATTAGAGAGTTGTTCAGGATAAGAGCACAGTGGAGATGCTGGCAACTTAGTTCTGATAGTTGATGGAGTATATAGCCTAGCTCCGTAATGAAGTGGATGAGTTAAAAGGGAAGGGCAACAGCTCATTGTAGCAGCCAGATCATCCACCTTCACCAATTGAATAGCTTAGATTTATAATATTTCGGTACTTAAATGGATTTTATTTGATGTTTTGATACTCTTATGTTTTTGTGAATTCGTAATTTACAGTTATTTTGAAGATATTTATTGTTGTACATTATAATTTTTATATTGTATTACCAATCATGATAATTTTTGTATTATATTATAAATCAAGATTATATTATTTAGAGAAATTAAATTTAGAAAAAATCAACAGATTATCAATAGAAAATTCTGGTGGGAATTTGCAGTGAGATATGCCGATGTAGTTTTTGTAGCTAAAATTACTGACGAAAAAATAGTACCGTAGGTAAATTTCCTGACAGAATTAAAATATCCGTCTCTAAAATTACTGACGGAATGCTATATTCTGTAGGTAAATTTAGCGACCAAAATTGTATTTTCGTCGTTAATTTACCTACTGAAATTGTAATTTCAACTGGAATTTAGTGATGGATAATATAATTTCGTCGAAAAATTTAGTGACAAAAATTTTAATTTAGTTGGAAATTTTAGCGACATAAATTGTAATTCTGTCGGGAAATTTAGCAACAGAAACTATAATTCCGTCGAGAAATTTTGCTTACTATCATTTCTCCTACGACTCTTTCCATTGGTAATGAGGAAAATACAATATGAGATATTATATAATGCAATATTTATTTCTTCTATTGGTATACGTAGTACTACAACTTACCTTCAAAAGTTCCAATTAAATCAATTAACAAGATTTCAATTAGATATGAAACTATAAGACCTTGAAAACGTCAAAGTTAATGATTATGGGATGTGACACTTTGTTGAAGCATGTATTATCTAGTAAGTTTATAACTGAATTAGATAATATAAGTTTATAAGATATCCAAAAGTTTGGATATAATCTTAGAGATCCTATTGAAAAAAATGTTTATTTCAATGAATGCTTATAGGAGAACCATTCTCAAGATAAGTAGTAGGAGTAAGACAAAATTTGAAAAGTTGAAAGCTTATAATGGTACATCCAAATGGAAATAGTTCCTTTGTTGATACATATGATGTATAGTTAAAAGGCTTCGAGATATTGAAAGATAAGTTTTATGATGAATTCAAAGAGTTTTTTTTAGCAATGATTGTGAATTTATCATGTTTACAGAAAGATTAGTAGGAGTATAGTTATCCTTTTCAGTAACAGGATATAGAGACATATTGCTCATAAAGAGAATAATAATTTATCTTTTCAATTATTAAAAATATAATTTTCTAAGAACAATTCATATTAGATATAAAATGATAACAACTTAATAGAGATAGACAAGAAAGTTATTTATCTATTCAAAATTTAAGTACATAAATAATGTACTAAAGGTGTTTAGCATTTGAGATATCTCATACTTGTTAAGTATTAAATGTATCCATTATTCTAAGTATGAATTGATATTTGAGTTAAAGGTTATATGGATATTAACATTAGAAGTAAATCTTAATTAAGGTATACTTTATTTAAAATGTATTATTATGAGATTAGAAAAGTTCCAATGTAACATTAATTACTAATCAAGCCATAATACACTTTCATTTAGTGGAAATGATTAATTAGATCATCAAGCTCTTTAATAAATTGGGTATAGTTGCTTACATTATTTAGACAAAAATATATCAAAGAATATTAAAGCCATTAGGCATGTGAAGCAGCTAAGGCCTCTTCAAAGATCCAAGTACATATTCTAGTATTTTCTCTTAATTATGAGGATAATTAAGATGAAAATTGTAAGATTTAAGCAAATACCTGATAGGTGTAGATCTTAGAATACTTTTCTAGGTGTTTTAATGTTTTTTTTAAGTGTTTCAAAGATGATTATCATATATACAGGCTTAGAATTATGTTAATGCTAGTGTTTGTATATGTTCTAAGTGTTTGTGTGGTTAAGAGCATGAATATCTTAATTTTATATTTCAAGAGCCACTTGATGTGTTTATGAGTGTTGGAAATTAAGAAATTAAAGAATTAAGAAGATGTAGGATGCATGATGTTGGCCCCCGAAATTTTATTTTATTATTAGGCATGATTTAAATTAATGTTGAGGTTTTGAGGGATTAATATTTGGGATTAATTATCATGTTAATATGGGTAAGATAATATGTCATAAGTTAATGGAATTGAAGTATTAAAGTAGTAAGAGTGTGTAAGGGCAAATTTGGCAAGTCACATAAGTTTAGAAACCTTAAGACATTGAAGGAGGGGCAAAATGGGAAGAGGAAATTGTTGGCTTGCATTTAAGAAGCCAAAATGTGATTGAATAAAAGAGAGAAGAGAGAAGCACGAGAAAAGAGAAAAGAGAAAAAGAAGAGAAAGATGAGAGTTCTGCTAGGTTTTGATTTTTCTTAGTCTTAAAGACTGATTTTGAAGTTGAGCAAGAGGCAAAAAAGAAGGAAGAAGATTAGAAACTTATTTTGATCCAAGAAACTCATTAAGTGGTGAAGATTCAGGGTAAGTTGATGTTAAATCTTTTGGATTCTTGGAAAGATTTCGGTTCAAAGAGCTTAGAAAATGCATGGGTTTAAGTGTTCTAGGACCAATTTTATGCATACGTTTCTTTGGATTCTCATTTGGAATTCCTTTTGATTTTGGAATTGTATCAAGGTTGAAGAAAATCAAGAAAGACAAGAGGAGCAAGAGGAGAGGCACATTTGAGCAAGTTATAAGCAAGAAAATTCAAGGTGGGTTTCACTTTTATAATTAAGTAATCAGCCATTAAAGTTTTTTTTAAGAAATGAAAAAAATAATTTTTCAACTACCTTATTCATGTGCATTTATCGTTTTTTTAATGCTGTAAGATCGTGTTACATTGTTGTATATGAATGGTGTTAATTGTTGATGAATTAAATGATGGAAATGATTTTTAAAAGAATTACAAGTTTAAGAAATCAAGTTTTGGAAATGCATATGAAATATTTTATGCTCTTGAAACACAAGTTTTACAAAAATGTGCCACTTGGGGCAAACTAATTTCAGTTCATGAAATATGTGTTATGTGGGTTTGTGGTAGTTCCTCAACAATGTTACGTGCACGTTGACCAAGTTATAGGCTTCACCCGCCTACCCGCTAGTGGCACAAAGCTCCTTCATGGACTCCCTCAAGTTTACGGCTACACAGGATCATTATGTGGCAATGTGTAGTTCGTCATGTTTATGGATCTACCCAAACCGTTTTGATATGCTACATGTTCATGATAAGTTGATAAGAATGATGCATACAAATTTTGCAAAAATGTGAATTTTCTATATTGAAAATGACTTTATAAATGGTTTTGCTTGTTACTAATTATAAACTTATTACCCAAGGGCTTTAAGCTCACCCCCATTTTCCTCCACATAAGCAGGTGATGAGCAAGAGATCGAGTAAGCAATAACCAAGGCATCACTCCACTTTTGAAATATTTTTGTATTTGAAGCAAATTTTGTAAAGCAAGGCTTTAGTTGCATTTTGAGCAACTCATGATCCATGTATCTTTTGTATTTTGGGATTTTCATATGTAAATGTATTTGCAACTTTAAATGCCCGCTAAAGCTTTGTAAAACTCTTATCTTTTGATGCAAATGGAATAAGATTGCATTTTTGCTCATGACTTCCTTTCAAGTCTATGCATTGCATTTTTAAGTTTGCATAAGGAAAAAGTTCATGTTAGAAGTCAGGGGAAGATCTGGATTAGCTTAGGCTGATTTAGGCAAATGTTCCTTTTAGGAAGTTGTAGGTCTTCCTTCTAGCTTTCCAACAGTTTATAGTAGGAAATTTTGGAACATCGGAGTCTAAAGTTATGGTCCCTAAAAGGGAAGATGTTTAGAAGTATCAAGTTGTATCATCTGTGATGATGTCATATCGTCTATAAGGATGTATCGTCTGTGATGATGTCACATCATCTATGATGACATCATATCGTCTGTAGGAATGTATAGTCTGTAAGGATGTATCGTCTGTAGGACGTATCGTCTGTGATGACATCACATTGTCTGTGATGACATCATATCATCTGTAGGAATGTATCGTTTGTATGGATGTATCGTCTATAGCGACGTATCGTCTATGATGACATCATATCATCTTAAGCGTGGCATCATCTTAAGTTGACTTTGCTTCATTTTAAGTTGACTTCGTTTCGTCTTAAGCATTGCATTGTCTTAAGTTGGCTTTGCTTTGTCTTAAGTTGACTCGATTCGTCTACTTCTTGCATTCATCTGCTTCTCGGTTCATCTGCTTCTTGCATTCGTTTTCTTATCGATTCGCCTGCTTTTTGCTTTGTCTACTTCTTGCTATCGTCTGCTCCATTTTTGACCCTTCAGACAATAGAATCTATCTTCGAGGTTTTCATAAAAGTTGTAGATCGCGAAGCCTTCTATCAAGATATCCTAAGATGATCTTAATTTGATATCCCATATGATAGTTATGCTAATTTCCCCAAGACAGGTGCGATATGATTGAGGTCAAAACCCTATTTGAGTCTTTCAGTCATAACTTTGTTATGGGATATCCAAATGTGATGATTCTTTTCTCTAAATAAACTAGAGACATAGAGCCACAAATGTTCGGAACAAGTCTTGATCAAAATCTAGTTTGGGCTTTCCCAAAATCTGTTCAAAAATAAGAGAAGTAAGTTGTTTTGGTGTTTGTCCTGGTGGGGGCATGCCACCCTTGTGGGGTACGTGTTCAAATGTCACTTAAGACGTCGAGGCCGTTACTCATGAGGGCGGCATGTCCAACAATCAATATGTCCAAGGTTGTCAAAAAAATGACATCTCATGTTATATGTTTAACATGAATTTACTATATGAAATGATGTCTAAAATTGTTGACAGATTCATATTTTACATGTTTGTAGGGGTTAAGTTAGTTATAATTTATCATTTTTATTTCATGTTTTATATGGAAATATATGTGTTTTCCTATATTCGGTTCATTGTCTTACAAGTGATGATTTTTAAAGAGGATACATGGATTTAAGCATAAATTTTTCAATAGTTTTCTTATTAAAGTGATTTTAGAATCATTTGAAAGCTAACTCAAAGGAATACAACTTTTTTAAAGACTTGGAACAAATCCAACATTAAACATTAATCATTAATCAAAATCAATACTGGAATCATCATTTTGCACCCAAAAAGTTTTAAAATAAGACTGGCACCAGTCTAGAACTATAACAAGAGATGGTCCTCATGATTTGCACTTTGAAGATATAGAATTACAAGTTTAATAACCTTAAAAATATTTTATGTAATCCCCAGCCTCCTTTGTCACTAAACTTTTAGTTTTAATGTTTCTTCACATCAAAGAAGAATTTCAAGCAAAATTAAAGGAGATCGTGACAACTCTTCTAGTTCTTTTTTTTACCTTTCTTTCTTTTATATTAAGATTGTATAATTTTAATTTTGTTTTGATTATGTTAAATAGTTAAAACCTGAGCTAGGGTTAGGGATGTAGCTTAGGATGATTCTTAAATTATTAAAATATGATTTGATTATTATTTAGTTGAATTTATTATCTTTCTTCTTAATCTTGAATCTTATCACTAATACTTTATCATTAGAGAACTATGTATCCTAGAATATTATGATAACAAAATACATTAACTAAGCATAATGAATTTGATTTGGTTGAATTACATAAGGGAGGTGGTACGTACCTAATTAGATATACTTGTTTCCTTCAAGATAAGGAATAAATACTTTAAGTTAATTATTATTTCAACCTAGAGAATATAAAGAATTTCATATAAATGAACGCCAAAGTCTTAATGTTTGTCTTTATGGTTTCCTTACACTAGTTCAATTATAGTCCCATTATAGTCCCTTCATTAGTTTAGCAATTTACCTATTTTCCTAAATATTATTACTTTAATGTTATTGGCTAGCTAGGATTAATAGAAATAGTAATATAGTTTTTTTGAGATCAATACACTAGATTAATCCAATTTTAGTAAGTTGTTACAATTGATTTTGTACACTTATAGATTTATGCACTCCTTTCAATGTTATAAGAGTTGTATATTTTCTTGGGATGGAACATAATGTCTATCATATTATCTATTATATTTGCGAGGCTTGCTTTAATGATAATTGACTTTATGCCTAGATTGGGAACTATATACGAGTGCATATGACTTGCTTTTTTTCTTAGCATACAAAATGTTTAGATAAGGATGCATCATGCTCGTATACTCTCTCAGGTTAAGGATCTTCAATATACATGATTTTTCCTTGATAAATTTATTCTTAGTGTTGGATGCACTTTTATAAATATATTCAATATTATTCTTATAATTGGAATTATTTTAAAGTCATATTGTGCTTTTTAATTTTTCATTTCCCTTAGTAAATTTGGATAAGTAGTCTTTGAAAGCATTGATTTCCTTCTTCAATATCTCATTCTCAGTTTTTGATGAATCTCGATTTCATTGTTTGCAATTACCATACTCTTAGATGCTTTAGTTATATATAGTTCACTTTTTTATCTTTTCAATCTTATTGATTCATTCATCTAAAAGTTTTAAAATTTCTTTCAGTTTGTACGATATTTTATTCCTTTTCATGCTCATAATTTCTAGACTCTGAACTAGTTCATCATAAGTCAAATAAATATTGCTGACATAATCAGAGTTTGAAAGTACCTTAGTATCATTGTTTATCATAAGCACATATGAGCTACTTATACTTTCAGATGTACACTTTAAGAATCACTTGATTCATTGTAAGATAAGGCTTTGAGAGCTTTCTTTCTTGTTATCACTCTTCTTATTCTTGTCATTTCTTTTCTATTTTTTATTATCTTTTAGGATATGGTATTATGAATTCATATGACTAAGTTTCTTATATTTAAAATAAATAATGTCAAAAGGTTTACATTTTAAATTAACCTTATCTTCTTTAAAGTTCTTCCCTTTGAAAAACTTCTTGAATTTCCTATAAATAAAAGTGATTTTTCATCGTCTCTTTTATTTAATTATGTCTTATCTTCCTTACTTGATTCATCCTTTAAAGCTTTGATACTCAGGTTTTTTCCTTATAAGTGTTATGTTTTCTTGTGTTTCTTTGAGCCTCATTTCATAAGTAAGGAAAGATCTACTGAACTCTTTCAATGGTAGTATTATTAAGTCCTTAGCTTTTTGTATGGTTGTCACTTTGTTTTCCTAACTATTTGGAAGTGGCCTAAGCAACATTGTCACCATTTCAATATTAGTATAGATCTTTCTATGGCCTTTTAGAGCATTAATAATATTAATAAATCTTGTATACGTGCTTGATGTACTGTCATTATATTTTATTTAGGGAAAATTCATATTAATGAATCAGTATGCTTACTTTACTTTCTTTAACTTAATTAGTACCCTTATATGTGACCTTAAGTGTGTGTTACATTTTATGATTAGTTTCATATATAGATACTCTATTGAATTCATTCCCACTAATTGCATAAAGTAATATTTGAATGACTTCGTTATTCTAATAAGTCTCTTATCTTAAGGTTCCCATTCTTCCTTTAGTTTAGGTACCTTTTTATCATCTACGACTTTTATAGAAGTGGAAGGGCCACTTGAGACTATTTTATACAAATCAACAATCTCAACTATTAAGGAAAATATTATCATAGTTTTTAATAAAGATAGTCATTACCATTAAAGAAAGGGGCTCTATTAATGTCTTGTCGCTCTTGTTTGGATGAGGATGATGGTAGAATATGTCATTGTGATCTTTAGAGTTTCATTTGAAGAACAACCATAAAAAAACCCACTCTCATACCACTTATTGGTCCTTAATGACACTGAGAGAAGGGTGAATTAGGTGTTGGCGAATTTGAATAATTATTTTGTAATCTAATGAATGTAATTAAATAAGGACCAATATATGATGAAATCAAGAAATATATTAATATAAATTAATCACAAAATTAGACAATAATTTAAAGAGTATAAGGAAAAAGAAAGTCATACCAATTTAAGGGTCGTAAAGCCATACCAAAGGCTTCAACACTTAAAATACCTTCAACTCAGGAGGCCAAGCACAAGGATGGTTCAGTTAATGTTTTTCTTTATGAATCAATCCAATTTAGAACAATTAAGACTGGAAAAGTTGTCGGTGGAATTTTTTTTCCCTTGAGTGAACAATACAGATGCGAATAGCAACGATGTGCCAACCACGGGAGGCCCTAGTAATGTCAGGGAGTTTGATCGAGCATATTTGTAAGCTAGGAGTAAAATCATTTGATGAGAGTAGAAATCCCGAAAGTTCCCTAATTTGGTTGGATCAAGATAAGAATAATAAATTTAAATGGTTTAGTGATAAAAGGATGAGATGAGGAACATCATCTAGTCAGAGGTCATTTAGACCACCTACAGTGTCCAAAGACTCCTGAAACACTAGGAGCTCAATTCCAAGGTGTAGCTAACGTGGAAGGAGACCACCTGCATAGGCTGGGGTAATTGTAGTAACCCAGTAGGATGCTGAGGATACATTTAGTATGGTGATAGGTATCGGTAGTGATGAATATATTGAGATCGATCCCAGAATTACGTACTTGTATTTACTAAAAGATTACGTTAGATAGATTAGTGTGAACGTGGAGCTTTTAGAGTGCCATATGATAATTACTACTTTCACTAAAGCTACATTAGTAGCATAGAATGTTCATAGAAGTAGTTACATATTACTTAGACTTAGAAGCTCCATACTGAGTTGATCTTATTAGATATCCATGAATATGAAGTCATACTAGGAAGGAAATTGACTAATATTACGTTCTTTCAATGTGGACTGCTTTTAAAGGAAGTTAGGATTGGTACACAAGGGAAGTTAGATATAGTATTTAGCAAGAAATGTACAATGCTCCCAGCTCCTAGCATATCAACCATGATAGCTAGAAAAGTACTAAGAGATTACTATACAAGGTATTTAGTGCTATGACTCAATAATATAGAAGTTTATTAGGTTATTCAACATTTTAATGTTAGAAAAGTAATTTTTGAATATATCTGGAGGATGAAATTGCTTATGATGGTTGAATTAGGTGAGGATGAAATTGGGTTTTGATAAGTGATTCAATTTTAATATGTTTAAATGTTATGACCTTATAGAGTGATTGATTAATCAATTTTAGAGTAAAATTTTGTTTTTAAGGTCAAGTCTATTTTGATTATATGATGATTTGTGGATTCGTAACAAGTAATATTATGGATGACATTATGATGGAATCTTTAATCAAGATTGATGATTGAAAAATATTTTTGGAGCAATGATCAATTTGATGTAAGCTTCCAATTATGTGTATATTAGTATATCGTTTATAACATCCCAAATCACCCGCTTACAGATATTGTCCGCTTTGGGCCTTGGCCCAGCCAAGCCCTCACAGTTTTTCTTTTTCCCGAGACCTTCCCAGGAGGACACCCATCTTAGCACTACTCTCACCCAAGCACGTTCAATCTTGGAGTTCCAATGGGATCCGGTGCATTAGCCCATGAAAAATGAGTCTATGAGGGAGAGGTATTCGTACCCTTATAAGGCGTACTTCGTTCCCCTCTCTAACCGATGTGGGATCTCACACTCTCCACCCCCCTTAGAGCCTTGCCCTCTTTGGGGTCCAGCCTAGCTGGCACAACGGTTCGAGTACTGGCTCTGATACCACTTATAACATCCCAGACCACCCGCTTATAGATATTGTCCGCTTTGGACCTTAGCCCAGCCAAGCCCTCACCGTTTTACTTTTTCCTGAGGCCTCACCAGGAGGTCACCCATCCTAGAACTACTCTTACCCAAGCACGTTTAACCTTGGAGTTTCGATGGGATCTGGTCTATTAGGCCATGGAAAACGCATCTGTAAGGGAAGCCTAGCCTCCTGCTAGTCCAACCGGCCCGAGTACCTGGCTCTGATACCAATTTAATTATCACGACCCAGTACCACATCGGGCCCATGACAACCGCCACATAACCGGCTAAAGACACTCATAGTATCCTTAATCCGACTATGCAAGGCTAATTGAGTATGTCTCTTCTATCTTTCTTTTAAAAAAATTTGGGCAGCACAATGGCTATATTTTTGAAATCTCAAAACCTGTAAATGATTTCAAACACACTTCTATATTCACATCCAACCACAACTCCAGGACTCTCTAGTCCACTTAAGGCAATCTCAACTCCAGGCAATCTCAACAATAGTATCAAAGTTCATACATAAAATCTTTTACAAAACACAAGGCAATCAGAAGTTAACTTACAAAATCTTAAAGCGTATCTATATAAACACAGTTTATGAGCCACTAGACAACAAAAGTACAAAATAAGAAACTACCCACATGTGGCAATACCCCAAAAATGTCAAAAGACCACGCAATATACTCAAGGCTTCAAATTGAGAGAAGACAGTTGTTAGCTTTAATAGGCAGAATCTATGTACCGAATGACCAAAGATTTAGGCGACGACCGTTAGAGTTTGCAGTTGGTGACAGAGTTTTTCTTTCGATATCACCATGCAAATGTATCATTAGATTTCAGAGTCGAGGTTAGTTAAACCCTCGATATATCAGACCTTTTTGCATCTTAGAGCGTGTCGGGATTGTGGCATATCAGTTTAAATTACCACCGAACTTGGATAGGATCCATAATGTATTCTATGTCTC
The DNA here is from genome assembly GCA_026413385.1 of Erythroxylum gracilipes. Classification (NCBI taxonomy): domain Eukaryota; kingdom Viridiplantae; phylum Streptophyta; class Magnoliopsida; order Malpighiales; family Erythroxylaceae; genus Erythroxylum; species Erythroxylum gracilipes. Next base: position 14,375,616 of record JANZLC010000004.1, read on the forward strand.
TATGCTTAAAAAGTACTTACTGTATCTATCTCATGTTTTGGAGACACCTCCCGTAGAGTTGAGAGAAGACCTGCATTTTGAGGTAAAATCGGAGCAAATTTTGGATCGACAGATAAAGAAATTACGCAGTAAAGAGGTACCCATGGTTAAAGTTCTTTGGAAGAGCGATAAGGTTGAGGAGATGACATGGGAGCCTGAGGATACTATGAGAAGTCAGTACCCCCATTTATTTGTGTCCTCGACATAGGAGTTTCGAGGACGAAACTCTTTTGAGGAGGGGAGGACTTATAACGCTGGACTTTCGGAGCCCTTTTGTGTTGTATTGTATTTGGAGATACTACTGTATATTGATATATACATATGGATGTATATGAGTTCAAAGATGTATTTAAGTCATTTGGGTGTATATGTTAATGATTTATAATGTTATATGCCCTTACATGAACTTGGAATTCATCG
>JANZLC010000004.1:14376174-14400508 GCA_026413385.1 Erythroxylum gracilipes
TAAACCAGCCATAGATGAACATAAAATGAATGTAAAGGACTATGAATTAAGTCCTAAACATATATGAAAATATGAGCATATCAATATATAATCTATGTTATGAATATTATTTATTTAAATTAATAACTAAAATTTATATTAGACTCATTAATTATACTTAAAAGTCAATACTAAGACCCCAATTATTCCACTCTAGGCTTTAATTGGGCTTTTTGTTTTGTTCTAGTACCCAAAGTCAAAGTCTTGCTCAACAAGAAACTTGCACGTAGGGATGATAATGAACCGACTTGCCCACTTTATTTTGAAATGTTAAGATTCCGTTTGTATTATAATGAAAATGATAAAATTCAAAATATTCTTTTAGTTAGAAATGACATTTAGGCGCAGGGTGACTCAATTTGATTTAACTTGACGGAGCCTGAAATCAATAAGTTCACCTGAAATTAATAGGGCTTTAGACCGTGTTCTAACATTTTTTTTTAAAAAAAAATTAAGCTTGAGATCAAATTTGAGCTCAAGCTGTCCAATTTGACCTAAACCAACCTAAAATTCAAAAATTTAAAGAGAAAATTATGTTATTTTAAATAAAATGACATCGTTATTTATATATATATAATAAGAATAACAATTATTATTAGATTAGGCCTAAGCTTGATCAAGCTTCAATAGTCTAAACTTAATTTGTTAAGCTTAAATTACATGCTTTGAGTCTAATTGAACTTCAAGTCGGACATTAATTTCTATTTGATATTAGTATATTCAACATATCTCTATTCTCTACTTTTGACCAATCATACTTAAAATATATATTTTGAGTGCTGCCACGACTCGAATCATCAACCTTTCTCCGATTAATCTGCTCTTTGGCTTTTTTCTTTTTCTTTTATATATTCTTCAAAGTCTTGGTCAAGTTAAATTATTAAGAATTGGTTTACTTGACATTAATCTTTTTTGTCTTCGTTAGTCAGAGTCTTGTCCTAGTTGATTAATTTAAACTGTTAAGATCCATCGACCTACTCTGTAAGTGCATAATTCTTCGATCTAAGAATGTAGTAACTCTCCCTTTCATTGACTTCTTTAGTTTACTGACATGTTCGTTGGAAATATGAACCAACAGATGTGGAACTTGACAAAAAAGGTAATGACAGAATAGCCTGCTAGCTCACTTTTTTACTGTAAGGACCAATCCTTATATAGGATGGTTTGTTACAAGTCACGTGAGGGTATAACAGAAAGATACTCTTCTAGAAGGAAATAAAAATGGACCTAAACAATACAGCAGGACTTAAGTATCTGGACTGGACTATTAGTCCATATTGCTAGGCCCATAAGCCTCAGTCCACTGATCTAAAGTAAGTGACCCAACTTATGCTTAGTCATCTAGGTCTTTCCTCTCTTGTCTTCATTTCTCTTCACAGAACTTGTGGAGTATTACTGGTGATCTGAACCTACGAACTACTAGGGAACTGGAGCCAACTTGGTACGACTAATTCACAGCTTGTTATTCTTAAGGCCAGTTCGTTGGATCTTAATTAATGGAATAGAATTGAATAAAATAGAATAATTTATAATAAAATGAAATGTATTATAGTGATAAGTTATTTAGAAGGAATGAAATGGTTCATAATGAAATATTGTTTGGAAGATAGATAGAATGTGATGTAATATATAATAAACGACTATTATATCTCTAATATTAAAATAGTTATTACAGGAGGTTTAACACTATGATTTTAAAACAGAAATTATGTCCAATTAAAAAGACACGTTTCAAGTCACAACTGTGATTAATAATTTTTTATATTTTTATTTCAAAATAATAAAATTTTAATAAATGTTTTATTATTTTATTGTTAATTATATACAATTTATTATTAATTATATATAAATAGTATTATTAATTATTTAATAAATTTTATTTTATTCTATTATACGTGATTATATTTAAAAATAATTTATTGATATAGAAATATATACAAACAATTAAAGAATAAATTTTTTATTTTTCATTAATAAAACTTTTATTAATTATTATTATTATTATTATTAATTATATACAATTTATTATTAATAATATAAAAATATTATTATTAGGGTAAGGAGAAATAATATAAAAATACTATTAATTATATACAAATTTTGTGGACTGTAATAAATGAGTTTGGGTAAAAGGGGGTTAGGATTAGAAGAAATAATTGGTATTAAAAAAAATTATTGAGGGTATATTAGGTAGTATGTATTTATTAGTTTATGTTCCATCCTAAACCCCCCAAATCGGAGGTTTCTTATTTTCACTATTTAGGATGGAATGAAACGTAACATGAAACCCTCCGCTTCTATCTCATTCCGTTTCATTCCATTATGAAACCCTCAACTAAATGATAGAAGTGTGTTACGTTCCATCCCGTTCCATTATCAACCCCTCAACCAAACAGGCCTAATGGGTATAACCAATTTGGCTTCTACTTGATATGTACACAAACACCGTTATGGGTTTTTAGTTAAGCTCCAATTACTTTCAAATCATTATGCATCACCCTTCAACGGTTAGCCAAGAATTTGGTCCTATCTTCGATTTTGTTGCCTATGTGGGTAGCTCTACTATTAATGCAACATTTCAGAGCATAAATTCAAACGGGCACTCGTCGTTCAAATCCAATTATCTCTTCTTTGAGAGCTTCAGTTGTAATAAGATACAAAAGGTCACTGCTTCACTCAGCTTGAGTAGTCATGGAGCTTTAAGTCTGAGAACAATTTGAAGTGAGTTTAATAAGGTTATTAGATTTCATTGTGACAGAATATCTGTTGGGTTTGCCTCAATTCGCGTTGGTTTAGGAGATTGTCATAGTAATAACAACAGTGGGTTGAGTGATGATGGTTACAGAGTTATGGAAAATGAGGGCCTAAGAGCCCTAAGAAAGTTCTCATTTTGATGAGTGATATTGGTGGGAGGAATCATGCATCTGTGGAGGCTATTGAAGCAACGTGCAATGAAGAATTTGGTGATGATTATCAGGTATTTATTACTGATATATGGTCCATTCATACCCCTTGTTTTTTAATCAATTGCCCAGAAGTTATAATTTCTTAGTGAAATGTAGGCCATTGTGGAAGATGGCATGCTATGGATTTGCACCATGAATAATTCATCAATCTAAGTTTGCTGCGATTTCAACATTTATAGGATAGTCCCATTATTTTGGCCATAATTCTGCCTATAAACTTCTAAATTAGGTGATTTCAATTGGAAATGAAACCTAAAGCATAATACTAAAAATATCTAGAAGAGACCTTGACCTAATTCTAGCTTAATGACATTGAAATTTGAGATTAAAAATGGTAACCTAATACTGCTTCTATGTTGAAGCAGCTTGTGATATTTAGTGCATATTTCATGATTTAGAAGTCCCAATAGCTAGATTTTTGATGCTATGGAAACTATACACATAGGGAAACAAATGTCTAGGGGATCTCAAAACCTAATTTGAATGTTTGCTATAGGAAAATTAGGGAATAAGTAGAGGTATAAATTTTGGACAAAGGACATTGTGGGTAGGAAATTGCTCTCTTTTTAGTTTGTTTTCGCTTCCGATTTTCATCGAACCTTTTTGGATGTTTATGAAACTTTGTAAACACTTAGAAATAAATGAAATATGACTTACCATATGTGAATTATGTAAGGTAGTGTTTTAAAGAAATTGATAAGGTAGAATGAGTAAATGATGGTATTGAAGTAATTGATGAAGTTAGATTTTGAAACAGAGAACAATAGGTTAGCTAACAAAAGTAAGCAGAAATACGATTAATATACGTTTTACATGATTAAATACTAATATTGAATTTGGTTAAACCGAATTATAGTATTAATGTCTTATTTCCAAATTTGGAAATAAATGCCTAAGTGAAATGTGTTTTGCGTAGGTAAAAGAGAGGCACCGAATACGTGAGTGTGCTTGGCGGTAAGTTTGCGAAGTTGTATTTTAATTGTTTTATATGACTAAATTCCTTGCAAAAGAATTGATGACATGTGAGCATTCTTTAAATCGATTTTATGTAAATGGTTTTCATGAAATGAACATTTATGTTGAGTTTTTATGTGAATAAGATATTACAAGTGAATATTGCTAATATAAGTGCATGTATTAGCAATATATAAGTTTTAATTTGAAAGCTAAATTTTGTATGATTGGGAGTTGCATTAAAATAATTCAATTATGAATCCTCTCATACTTGTTTTAGAAAATAAGACGAGTCTTAAATGTAAGAGTTACTTTTGCTTATGGTACATTGCTAGGTTGTATACATGTTATTATACTGATATATTTATAGCGGTTAACTTATTACATGTAAGCGTTGTAGAACCAACTCTATAAATAGTAGTTAACCAGTCACGGGTAAGTGATGTAGAACCAGCTCCGTGACTTGTTACAAGTAACTTATGCAGAACCAGCTCCGTAAATAGTGTTAATCCAGTCACAAGTAAGCGATGCAGAACCATTTCCGTAACTTTAGGCTAGTGTACCGTATGGTAAAGGAACTAATGGTGGGCTATGTTGAGTAAGAAAATTTATGGCAGTAATAATATCGCCACTATTTATTTTAAAAGTGATTTGAGAGATACCGTATGATACTAATTCTAGTGGTTGACTTATTTTCAGTATAAAATTTTTTGAAAACTTATTATCACCACTGTTTATTGATTAAGGAAAAAGGAAAATGGAAAATGGAAAATGGAAAATGGAAAGTCTTATATTATGAGACATTGAGTTTAATTTCAAAAGGGCATTTCAAAATAGTAATCTTAGAAAATTGAAATTGTATTTTACGAAATATTATGTTATTATCAGATTTGATGATGCATGAATAAATTGTTATGGAAAATGCTTTACTGTGAGCTTCATGATTGTATGGAATATTGCAGTTGTACTGTTATTAAAAGTTCAATTTTCTTATAAACTGATTACATTCACTGAGCTCATTTAGCTCACACTTATTTTTATGTTTTTAAATAAACCACCCTAGGTATGCATACAGCTGCTGCAGTAATTGAGACTACATCGTAGGATTAGTTATATCTTCGGGTGCTGTTGTGTTTGTCTTATCTTTCTTATGTATGTGTTTACTTGAAATTATCTTTAGGTGCTGTTGTGTTTGTCTTATCTTTCTTATGTATGTGTTTACTTGAACTTAGTTGCTTGTATATATGTTGCAAAGTATTTTTGGAAGGGGTTCAAAAGTGTGATCTTGTAATCATCTTTGGGATTGTAAATCTCTTTTTCTTAATAAACTACGAGGGCTTTGATCCTCAATAATGTTTTAAAAATTTTGAAAATTGTATGATTGTGATTGCTTATGATGTGGACCTGAGGTCTCATTCTAGAAGTTGAGATGGAATATGAAATATTAGAAGTGTTTTAAAATGTGTTATACAGGTCTTTGAAAAATTTGGGAAGTTTAAAATAAAGTCGTTGTGTTGTTGAAATTTTTAGTAAAAATGATTTAAAAAAGGATTTTTCATTATTTTTCGTGCTTTTAATTATTAAAGTATAAAAAGTTTTTAACAATTGAACGGTTTGGCTTTGCAGGAACCCTTTAGTTGAGTTAGACATCGATTGAAGGGCTACTGTGGGGTCGGCAGGAGTGTTCCACTCGAGTTCCAGAAGGGGAACTTCGGAATGGGTCCTTTCACATACAATAAGTTAAGATGATAATATGTTTATATATGATGAGTCTAAAGTATCAAAATAATTAAATAGGAAATATAATAAACATTATATATTCATTTATAACTTTGTTGTGCCTTATTTTTCCTTGGTCTTGATTTTTTCTCTCTTTAAGTGAGTTTAACTCAAACTTTTTTATAGCATTTTCATAAGATGTATCCTGGTTTATGCATGATCACTATTGCTTTCATATTTTTTTCGAAAATCATTTTAAATTTTTTCAAAAATTATTGCTTTCATTATAAACAAAATCACTAGTAATACTTATATTTTGTTATCATCAAAAGATGAATTGTGAAATTTCTTGGATCAACATAATCAAATTAGGAAACATTGAGAGTGAACCACTAAACCTACCTTCAACAAAATCAGAAGTTAATATATCACCCATTACACTTTATAAGTTTTTCCTTAAAAATCGTTGCTCAAATATTAGTGAAGAACATACAAATTTTAAATAAACCATTCCAAGAAGAATCTTAGGAAGAAATCATATTGGAAGAGTCTTTATATCAACTTAAAAGGAAATATGTAGGAGAACTTGAATAGCCTTTAAGAAATTTTGATCATTATGTAAAGTACTACACAAAAAGACAATTATGTACACGGTTATAGATGAGCTATAAAGATGTCAATAGAACAACCAATAAGAACAATATGGCAAACAAAAGAGAACCCTACCACTAATTACCTTGTCATTAGTCTTCAATCAGGGTTAACATAAACAAATTCTTACCTTCCACATTAGCATCATTCTTATTAAGATTTTTCTTATAAATAAAACCATTCTCCTCAGTCTAAATACATCTTAAATTCATAAAAGAGTCCATTATTACAAAATGAATATTGAGAGTGTTATAAATTTTTTGAATTTAACTTTTCAAATTTAACATGATATTGCGAGTTTCAATTATGTTGATATTGATATATAAATTTATTTGTACTATGCATGCTTTTCATTAATGTATGAATATTATATTATCATGATATTAATATTTCTGTTACGACTAATGTCTCAAACAAAAACAAATATAAATAGACTTGAGGGGAATAAAAACTAATAAATGAAGATAAAAGAAGGCATGTTGTACATCCAGTGAAAGAGTAAACATTTTAAGCCATTTGAGGGCTATTATTATAAAAAGTAAAATTTACTTAGACAAAATTTGGTACTAAAATTAATCATATTATTACGAATTATACCATAAGATATCATATTCTTAATTCCAATAAATTATTTGTCATATTTCAAAAATAATTTTAACGAGTTATGAAATATTTGTAGAGGGATTCGATGTATCATTTTCAATACAGACTGGCAGGATTACGGATAATAAGCAAATTGTTGAATTATAACAGTTTAACTGTCAATGTGTTATTTTGATCCAATAACTTAGTATGTGGTCCCCATACCATACCAGATTAAAGTGATTGAAAGGAACTCCCTTCACCTTCTTTATATAATTAATTGCATATGTTTGTGAGAAATAATATATTTCCTCCACTCATAAAGATTTCGACATTTTACCAACAGGCCCCCAATCACTAGACAACTGCCCATGTGGTTTAGTAATTAAATTTGGAGCCACACGGACAGGTCAGCGGTTCGAAAACTTGCTATCATCTTCACAGCGACACTTCACGGGCCAATGAGTGTACGTATCTATTCAACGCCGAATACACTACGTTACGGGTGTTTCCTCCACTCGTAAAGATTTCGACATTTTACGAACAAGCCCCCAACTGCCCCTGTGGTTTAGTAATTAAATTTGGAGCCACACCTACACGACAGCGGTTCGTAAACTTGCATCATCTTCACAGCGACACTTCACGTCCAAGACACTGCCAATGAGTGTACGTACGTTACGTATATATTGAACCCCGAATTAATTGGCTTAGTTGGTATTAGGTTTTAGCTATCAAATCGCAAACCTAACTACTTGCCATTAGTTCGTAAGCAAACACTGTACGGCTGGCATGCCTTAAACCCATCCTGGAGAATGAAACTCATAGCTAGCTAGTGTCTGTGTCCCCCGTATTTATCGGTGCCTTAGTCTTTATCCTCTCTTCTGAAGTTCCAACTCTTCGAGAGTATCTCCTGTACTTGCTAGCAATATCCACCGGCAAAGGCACAGACAGAACGACAGGGTGAGAAATGGAGGGAAGAGAAAACACTTGTTTCGAGTGTCATCCTCTGTTGAGAGGAGGACTAAGAAGAAAAGCAAGTGGTTTCACCCATGGCTTTTCTTCCTCTCAGATGCATCAACTGTCCTCCATTTGCGAAACTCTCATCCCACCTTTGCCTATAGACACCATAAGCAACAACATCCCAGTCCCAGATGATAAGTGCAACGCAGTTCACTCCTTCTATGAAGCTTCTGCTTCCGACCCTCCCATCCCTGATGAGGTCAGTCTTGTACCCTTCATTTCTTCCCGTCTCAGTAGTTGGGCTGTGAATAAAAGCTGGTGTCTATCTTCTACTGTTTATTCTGCTTAATGATGATACAGGTGGCTGAATTGTTGGCTGACAGAGGTCTACCAGAAGCTGTTTTTCTGGTGAGATTAGTTCTGAAGATTCTTTCTTTCAGATTGGGTACACTATTACTTTGTGGATTCTTGTGTTTGGACTGGAGATGGCCGTTTGTTCACAAGTTTTCTGAAATTTCTCTGAAGAGGAGAGAAGAAATACTTAATAATTGGTCAATGCAGAGGCATTTTACACTGTTGAGAGTAGTGTTTGCAGTGATCAAAACCTTCTGCTTGTACACTTACTTCTCCTGGGTGAGTACTGGTTTACACTTTTGCTAAATAAAATAGCACTATATGGTATCATGGTTAGAGTGCCGTTCACTCTCTTAGAGATTGTTGTTGCCTGCTGTTACGGTTGCTGACTTCACATGAAAATTATATATTTTACCCTGACAGAGTCTCTGGATCTTCAGCTTATTGGCATGAGAGTTTCAATACAGTTAAAATTGTATTACTTACCTCTACAAATATGACCGCTTGTTTTTGCTCTAATGTATTTGGCTGTCAGCTTTCGAAGTCTGGGTTTCATTTTCTTATTCTCTCAAATTAAACAAATTACCTCAATGGAGTGATGGTTATACTGTTCTGATCTTTCTTCTTGCAATTAATAAGAAGTTGGTCTTTGTTTGATTGAGCAAGGAATTTTCTTTATGCTCTTTTTTATTTCTTGATTCTTTTGACTGTTTTTTTATTTCTTTGTTTCACCTTAAAGTTCTAAGTTCTTGAATTCATGGATTTCTCAGACTGATGAAAATTCACAAAACCCAGCATGGGAAGCAATTGGATACCATGTTGAGACCAAGAGAGAAAGGGTGAAACCACAAACGGAGAAACCTCTTGCAAAAGGGATCATAGAGACTGCAAATGAAGTTGATTCAAGTCTTGTCCGATCTCTCACCCTACAAGGCCTTCAAGTCACTGAAGATCCAAGACACAACATCTGCAAGATCAAATGTGATGCAGTGATTGTTGGCTCTGGTTGCGGTGGAGGGGTTGCGGCTGCGGTTCTTGCTAAGTCTGGACAAAAAGTAGTTGTACTTGAAAAAGGGAACTATTTTGTGTCAGAAAATTATTCTTCTCTTGAAGGGCCGTCTATGTCTGAATTATACGAGAATGGAGGTATTTTATCAACCCTCAATGGGAAATTTATGATTTTGGCTGGATCAACAGTTGGTGGAGGCTCTGCTGTGAATTGGTCCGCATGCATAAACACTCCAGATTCTATTCTGAGAGAGTGGTCTGTTAATCATCAAATTCCACTTTTTGGAAGCGCCGAGTATCGCTATGCCATGGATGTTGTGTGTGAGAGGGCTGGTGTTACAGAATTATGTAGTCAGGAAGGATTTCAAAATCAGGTGCTCCGAAAAGGATGTGAAAATCTTGGTTTAAAAGTTGAACCAGTTCCGAGGAACTCCTCTGCTGATCATTACTGCGGATCTTGCTGCTATGGCTGTAAAACAGGAAACAAGAAAGGGACTGATTCGACATGGCTGGTGGATGCTGTGAGCTATGGTGCTGTGATTCTCACAGGATGCAAAGCTGAAAAGTTCATTCTAGAGGAAAATTGCAACGGAATGGCAAGAAAGAAATGCTTGGGTGTGATGGCTAGAGTGTCTAATACCAATATCACTAGAATGCTGCAAATAGAGGCTAGAGTGACAGTTTCTGCCTGTGGATCCCTTTTGACACCTCCTCTGATGATCTCTAGTGGGTTAGAGAATCCAAATATTGGCAGGAATCTTCACCTCCACCCAGTACTATTGGCTTGGGGATATTTTCCAGAGCACGAGTCTGAATTTAAAGGGAAAAGTTTTGAGGGAGGGATTATAACTTCAATCCACAAAGTGGTGGGAGAGGAGTCTAACGTCTGTGCTGCCATCATAGAAACTCCATCAATTGGACCAGCCTCATTTGCAGCATTAAGTCCATGGATTTCAGGGAAGGTATTTAAGGAAAAAATGCTCAGGTATGCAAGAACGTCTCATCTTTTGGCATTGGTTAGAGACCAAGGTTCAGGACAAGTCACAGAAGAGGGTCGCATCAAGCATCGGCTGCAGCAGTTGGATAAGGAAAATCTTAAACTAGGCCTGCGTCAGGCACTAAGAATTTTGGTTGCAGCGGGGGCTGTTGAAGTGGGCACGTACCGAAATGATGGCCAAAGAATTGCTTGCAGAGGTCTAGAGAAGAAGGATTTAGAGCAGTTTTTGGATACAGTAGTAGTTCCTGGAGGCATGGGGTCAAAGGAGGAGTATTGGACCACGTTCACTTCTGCACATCAGATGGGAAGTTGTAGAATGGGTGCAACTGAGATAGATGGGGCTGTTGATGAAAATGGTGAAAGCTGGGAGGCCAAAGGATTATATGTGTGTGATGGAAGTGTGTTGCCTAGTGCAATTGGGGTCAACCCCATGATTACAATCCAATCCACTGCATACTGCATTTCCAAAAGGATTGCTGTGTACTTAAAGAAGGAAAGCCACTAGCTAAATAACCAGTTTGTTGCAGAAGAACAGACATTCTATAATCACGTCCATGTCCATGAAAACTCAATAGGTTCCCATATGTTCTGTTCTGTTCTATTCTTTCAGGAGCTTCATGATCTTCGGTAGTCATGACTTGGAAATAAAATATTCATGTCATACGAGGCAATATCAGCAAATGCGGAAATAAAATATTCATGTCATATGAGGCATTATCAGCAAACGGTATACACACCATGTGTATACATATGTTTGAAGAGAATGATATAAAAAAAAAAAAGTAGTTTGCCGGAGCTTAAAACTTAAAAGCTCTGTTTTTAAGCCCGGATTATCCTTCAAAATCCGTTATAAATTGACCCAAATTGAGCCGGTTAAAATCGGTCCGACAAATTTTTTTATTTTTGTATTTTTTAATATTTTTAATATTATATATAATTAAATATAATTATTGCATAATTATTACATCACACCGGTTAAACCGGTGATCAATAAGATCATGACTGGTTCGAATTTTAAAACACTGCTTAAAAGTATAAACTTTATTTTTTTAAAAAAAATGATTGCTAAGAGTGGGAAAATAATCAAAGATGCACCTTATGTAGTTAGTTATAAGAACACAATTGGGAGGTTGTCAACTCTCCACGTGTAAACTGATGCAGACATCTTCATTTAGTTTCTTCCAGCCCTTCGTCTAGTTCCAGATAACTCCGACTTTACTCTTGCATTCTCACAGTTTTAGTTATTTATGCCTCTGCTTGCTGCCTTCAGTTTGGATACTTAACTGAGTAGGTGGTTAGCGTCGTTGCCTTATCATATAGATTCTCCCGCTTAAGTCTCTGACTTTTGTGCTTTTAGTTACACAATTCTCAGCTTTGTTGTTCGCAGGTTGGGTAGATTCATGCCTGTAATGTGATCGATCCCAGCCACAACTGAGACTGCACTTGCATGGACTAAGAGGTAAATGCTGTTAGCTTATCCTACACGATCATTTCTTGCAATTATCCTTTGTATGCCAGACGATGTATATATATATAGAGAGACTTTCATGTCTATATATATATATATATATATCAGGAAGAAGCGATAGGGAAAGGAAGGCCAACAGTACAACTTTAATCATGTATGACATGAAAGTCTGCATGTGGTTGCTTGCCGTGACTATAGCCATGCATTTAAGAAATGAAGACGAAAGCTGAAAATGAAACAACCACAAGCTGGATTCTTGCACACAAATTGCATGTTTAGTACATGACAATATTACTCCTTTTCTTTTAGATGAAAAAAAATAGCCCTCGGGTACAAAATAGATAAAAATTATGATTTTGCTTATTTAGTTTTCTTATGCTATAGACAAAATTATGTTTATTGTTGTATCTTTATATGATTTTTCATACAAATGGCGTTAGTCACAGATGATGTAGTCTTTCTTATGTTTCCTAAATATGGTTTGTCCACCTAATAAAACGTAAACTCAAAATTATTAAATATTTTACTTTTTTTCTTAAATTTCAGAATTCATTCGTCCTTTTGAAAGTGTTGGTAAGTACTCTTTACCTTTCTCTCCTCACAGCCACGTATACTTAAACTTTGTTTGAGTTAATGTTCTTCAGTTGGCGTGGTTCATGTACAAATTATCACAAAGACAAGTATCAACTTACGTTGCTTAGCAACAGAGCTCCTTTGGCTCACCTGAGGGTCGTAATCCAAGCTGACGCTTAATATCAGTTGCAAATTGCTAAGGTATTTTGAGAGAATGCCAATGGTGTTGGGGAACAAAGGAAAAAAAGACAAATGAAAAAAAGGAGTAATTAAAGATATTGCACAGAGTAAGTGTCTTTTTCATCAAATAAAACCAATAGTTTAACTACTTAAATAGACCCAAAGTAAACAAACTAAGCTAAAACCAAATAACTAACTAGGAAGTTGGTAAACAATCCACATACATCACTATCTACTTAACATAAAATAAACATGCTATTTGACTAAAAATTTATGAAACCTACAAAACTCACTAACAACTAACTAACAATTTTAAAGCATTTGCTAACACTCTCCCTTGCTTCAAAATTTCATGAATGGAGCACTTCTCTCTCAATGTAACACACTTCTTATCATTGTTTTTAAATTTGTTAATGCACGTTATCATCAACTTATAGATATTGGAGCACATATCTCCCTAATGAACTTCTCACCAACAACTCTAAAAAGGAGATTCTTCTTGTGTTACTTGTGTCATATTTGTTTCTTCTTCATTTTAAAATCTTCAATCATTTTGTAAATGCTCAAACCTCTTTCACTTGAAGTATTGCAGTTTTCCTTTTATCATCAATCATTCTCTTTATGGTTGGGCTTCTTATAATTTGTACATTGAAAAATTTTACTTTTACCTTTTGAAGAGGAACTCTTGATCATGTATGCTCCTTCGACCTTATCACCATTTTCTCCATCCCTCATTATTCTTCTTTGGTCCACAACTTGAAGAGCTTTTAATAACTCCTCAAAAGTTATATTTGATAGATCTTTAGTAACTTCAAGAGATGAAATTTTTGACTCGTACCTTTCAAGAATTGTCACAAGAAGCCTGTCTATAACTATTTGAACAGAAAATTCTTCACCAAGTAACTTGATTTGATTGACAATGGATATAAGTTTGCTCCAATATTCCTTAACACTTTCAGAATTGTTCATTTTTTACATCTCAAATTCCCTTTTGAGATTCAAAATTTGTATCATCTTATTTTGAGTGTTGCCCTCAAATTCTTATTTTAGTTTCTCCCATGCTTCTTTAGGAGATTCACATGTTATTATACTCATGAAAATTCCTTCTGTCACAGCTAAATGGAGGAAAAGAAGAGCTTTTGATTTCATTTCCCTTTTTCATCATTGTTTTTGATTTGGTTTAGGGTTGAATTTTACGAAAGAGGTGTAGGCTCAAACTCGCTTTCAATAAACTCCCATAAACTAACAGCTTGCAAATATGACTTCATTTTGATAGCCCAAGAGTGGTAATTTTCTCCATTGAAAATTGGAATTGGAATAGAGAAATTGTTTGATGTCATTGTTAGGGTTGAACACTCACAAATTAAAAAAAAAAAAATTTTGCTGCTCAATCCTCACAAGCCCAAAAAAAACTAAAGTTATGATACCAATTTATTGGGGAATAGAGGGGAAAAGATAAATGAAACAGAGAGCAATTAAAGATATTGTACAGACTACTTGTCTTTTTCATCAAATAAAACCAACAATTTAACCACTTAAATAGATCACCTAAAGTAAACCAAGCAACTAAATAAGATTGGGTAAATAATTAGGAAGTGGGTAAACAACTCACGTGCATCACTATCTACTTAACATAAAATAAACATGGTATTTGACTAAGAATTTACGAAACCCACAAACAACTAACTAACAATTTTGAAGCATTTGCTAACAAATGGAAGGAGAGGAAAGAAGTGCTTGGGGGTAAAGGCCAAAGCTTGTAATACAAACATCACTAAAAAGATGCAAATAAAGGTAGGATCACAGTTTCTGCTTGTGGGTCTCTCCTAACACCATCTCTAATGATCTCTAGTAAGTTGGAGAAATCAAACATTTGCAAGAACCTACACCTCCATCCATGTCTATTAGTTTAGGAGTACATTCCTGAATGTGGAATAGATGTCAAGGAAAAAATCTTTGAGGGAGGAATGGTAACTTCTATAATGAAATTGGTGGCAGAGAAGTCCAATGCTTGCGATGCTATCATAAAGACACCTTTACTTAGACCAGCTACATTCATAGCATTTCCATGGGTTTCAGGAAAGGACTTCAAGCAAAGAATATTGGGGTATGCAAGGATTACCTATTGTTACGAGATATTTATTTTGTAGCTAACTGGGAAATTAGGGATTAATAACGAACTAGCAATTTAGAGAGAAATAGAAGAAAAGGTAGAAACAGTAAACAGAGAAACTCAGTTGTTCTGTTATATGTTAGTTTTTCTCCTTCTGTCCCAAAAAGTTATATTAACGATTATAATAACCGTTGGTAGCTATCCAGTCATTGCTGAACATATGTCTTATACATACAAAAACATTCTGGGTACTTATTACAATACTACATCATTTTACAATTCTATAAACATATATTTCCTACTTTCACCCTTTAGCTACTAAACTCTGATCATTTCCCTACTCCTTAAGAACTTTGTCCATAAGGCTTACATCTAGAAAACATTGTTCAATATCATATTAAAAATTCTTAGGAGACGTCTCTATCCTTCGAAGAAGACCATTGTACTTATATTTTTACAGCTAGATGATTATTGCGATTCACTAATCAACGATCAAGAACAACAAACGATACAAAGTGTAAAATATATAGAATGAGGTAACACTAAAGAAGATATTTCTGAATCAAAAATTTGGCATTTCAATTGGGAAATGTGCATGTAATTTGATTAAACTTTGCTTTATTATTAACCCTTAGTTGTTTAATCTTCTTTACAAGTTATGTTGTTACCATATTGCAAAACATAATCAAATAATGATTAACTTTAGACTTATATTTCATTAAATATACCAAAACTCCTCTACAAAAATGATTAACAATAGTGAGAAAGTAATACATACCTAAGAAAAATGTTATTTTGTAACCACCTTATATATTACAATGAATCAAGTTAAAGCAAGAATCTAACTTTATTGTGCTAACTGAAAAAGGTAATATGGTTTGTTTAGCACACATGTTGTAGCACCTCACTCCTGCAAGACCCGAACCCGACATTGATGGTGATATCCAAATCCGCACCCTCGAGGGTGGCGTGCTAAAGCATTTAATCATTCAAAACATGCAAGGACACAATGCATAATGGTTTTGCAAGCAACCTTATTACAATTAAGTTGTATATGTCAAACCTTTGCATTAGATGTGTAACTAAGTCTTTTGTGCCAAATGTTAGAGTCTTCTTCTTTATTAACTAACTTTGTCACACATCTAATGTGTATTACTTTAAGATAATAAAGACCATTTTGAAGTATACCTACTATAATCATCCTCCTTAAGGGTAAATGTAACAACCAACTCCCGCAAGACCCAAACTAGACATCGATGGTGATATCCGAGTCTGTGCCCCGTGAAGGTGGCATGCTAGAGCACTCAATCATTCAAAAGTCGGTATAAATTTTTTTTAACCAATAGCATATTTTGAAACCACAACATAATATACGAAAATATACTCAAATTAGGCCCACAGTCACTCATAAACATTTTCAATTAACACAAAACTATCAGCAAAATTTTCAATAGTCATTTGGGCCCCTTTCATGAATACAAAACACTTAAATCATTTCGGAATACCAATTTATACAAAAAGTTGCGAAATATACATTTCAATACAAAATAGAGAAATATAATGCAGACACGAACTGATCCCGACCTCTATCCTTCACTTGAATGTTGTAGGTATACTTCCGTTGGCCTAATGAGGTATTCTTCTGAGTCTTGAAAAATATTTGTAAATTTTGGGTGAGTTTTGCGAACTCAATGAGTGACCATCATCGATAGCTCACCCAGTCACATAACATATAGTTCATACATCTCACTCTATTTCACATTTCACATTATTTCACATTCAATACACTTAATCATTTAGATTATGCATATGTAATGCACATGAGACTCACTTTCTATTTGTTACTTTGTTGTGACCGAGTACCTAAACTGTCCAATATAGGGCTCATTAATAACTGTCCCTTATCTACTTAGGGGATACAAGGCTCATTAAACGTTGAGCATGAGGCTCTGAATCACTTTTGAGCTCAAGACTTATTTTCACTTGTTAAGCTTTAAGCTCTAATCGTTGGCTACTCTGATCACAACTACCATTATATTTCATGCATTCATTTAATGGAATGCATCACTCACAATTGCACATCTCATTCAATCACTTTCTCATATCATCGGACCTTAGTCCGGCATTTAATATTAAAATTGAGAATTCACACTTTCCTTCATAAGCCAATACACATTACTAACACATTTAACAATCACATTAACTGCACATAGTTCATCCAATTCACATTCAACAAACATCACAATCATTAGACTTTCTGTTCAGAAACCACCATAAGCAATCACATCTACATAATCATTCAATAGTCATATAATACAAAATTTCAAATAACAGACAATAAAATGAGACCATCTCGGTCTACTCACAGTACGCTCTAAAATAGCATTTGTTTCCAAATTCTGGATATTCCTGTATGCAGATGTTTAACCTGCACATCACAATTTATGCAATACATAATTCACACCCGTTACAAAACTCATTTATGCCCAAATAGTTATATGAGTTATGTACAATGCATTTTCAATGACAATCCCGATTATATGTTCTAGAACACATTTTACGCTCATTCTCATTTCATAATTCATATATGATTAATTGAACTTAGATTTACACTTCATTTGTACATGATCATTCTAAATTCCCCTTTCAATCTTTACCCTTTGCATATGTCTAGCTTATTCATAAGCTTACACCTCAAGAACACTTAGTTACTATATATCATACCTTAATTTCTTGTCATCTCTTTACTAACCTCATATGATCTTATAATATCCAAATTCTCATCCAATAGGAATCCCCTTCAAAATCCCACAATGCAAAATCACAAAAAAATTGATTCTAGAATATTTAAACCCAAGCAAAACTCCATAAACTAGAATCCTTCCAAAATCCAAAAGTTTCAAAATGATCTTACCTTGATTCTTCACCAAATGAAGAGATGTTTAGCACAGATGGAAGCTCTTTTCTTCTTCTTCCTTTTTCTCTTCTTGATCAACTTCAAAAATATCTCTTGAAGGCTAATGAAATTAAAACCCTAGTTTGGTTTCTCTTCTTTCTCATCTTTCATTCTTTTTTCATGTTTTCTCTCTCTTATCTCTTTTCTCATCCAAGCATTTTTCTTCTCTAGAATCTTCTCATTCATGTTTTCTCCTTTATTTATAAGCAAGACAATATTTTTTCTTCCAATTATGCCTTTAATGATTGAGAATTGTCTAATTTGCCCTTTCATTTATGCCTTATGTCTTTTATATTTAAGTATCTTGCCAACAGTAACCTTGAACATCCTAATATAACACTTTCTTCTAGAAAAGGTTTTTCGTTGTCTTAAGTTTTTAATGCTTCTAAAATCATTAAATTTGGTTTAGTGATTCAAAAGATATACTTCAAACATTTTTGGACTGCTCTTGTCCAAAATATATACTATGCAAAACTTCCATATGGAATTTAAACATCTTAGAGACTGAATTAGATTCCAATTTTTTCATACCATTTGTATCTCCATGTCTCTAGTTTACTAAAAATAAAAAATCATCTCATTTGGAGCTCTACTGATCCAGAAATCATCAAAATACTGAAGTATGTTTAGTGGAATAACACTAGTTCATAATATTTAAGAATACACTCCCTATAACTATCCCACGTTTTTCACTAAATCTTTCTCACTTCAATTCAGATGGCTATGATTTTTGGCAGAGATGTAAAGCAATGTCTTAAGAATCCAATGGTTCAAGAATCAAGTCATTTCAGTGTCTAGAGAAGAAGTTATGACCAAAAGAATTCAATCTGGTTTTATCCTCAATCATATTAAACTTGTTTCGAGGAAACAGCCATAACTCTCTCTATAATTTTTTAATTAAGGCGGTCTTTGGATGATTCGAAAGAGGACTTCAAGAGCTACAACTTTCATGAAGTCCTTGAAGACAAATTCTATCTTCTTTTCTTCCTTCTGACTTTTTCTTCGTCTTATTTTGCATCGTCTTACTTTTGCTTGGTCTTACTTTTACTTGGTCTTACTTTTGCTTTGTCTTACTTTGCTTGGTCTTACTTTCGCTTGGTCTTACTTTCGCTTCGTCATACTATCGCTTCGCCATACTATCGCTTCATCTCACTTTCGATTCGTCTTACTTTCCTTTCATCTTACTTTCGCTTAATCTTACTTTTGTTTTGTCGTACTTTGCTTCGTCTCACTTTGCTTCGTCTCACTTTGCTTCGTCTTACTTTCGCTTCATGTTACTTTTTTCGTCTTACTTTCGCTTCATCTTACTTTCCACTCTCCAGAGTATCACCACTTATAAAGATCATAACTTTTGACCCAAATGTCCACAATTTTCATACTATATACCGTTGGAAAGATTTTAAAAAAATGATCTACAACTTTCAAGAAGGCAACTTTGCCAAAATCTCTCTAGGTCAATCCCAATTTTCCCTAAAGTCCAAAGACGAATTTTACATTCATCCACCCATGTACTGCACCCAATTCTCAAATTCATGACAACTTTTGATATTCTTAGAGACAGAATTAAAATTCGATTTCTTCATAAGAAATGTATCCATATGTTTTTAGTTTAATCCAAATTAAGAATCATCTCGTTTGGATAACTAGAGAAAAAGTTATAGCTAGCAGACCGAAGCACACTCAGTGAACATTTTCCAGATCAACCACCACTTGTGTTTCCAAATCTTTCCTATCACAATTCATACCAAAATCACTCTTTCAACTTCCTTTACTTCTCATTTTTAATAAAATCACATTTAAACACAATCATACCCGGAAGTTGTTAATGAATGCATGTACAGTTATTTATGTGCAACATTCAATATTTATGTGCATATATGCTAACATGATGCATGAGCAAGAAAATGCATTTTCTTAATTTCTTTTTAAGCTCCCATGTACTAAAATTTTGGGTCCTAACCCTTAATATGGAGACGGGATATTACAGTAAGTCTTGTATCACTTAAAGGTCCAACATGAATATTGTTGCACGAGTAAGATCTTTTGTCAGCTTGCTTATTGAAATTAAATTTCATTTAAAATCTAGAATATTCAAAACATGAATCCTTTTGGGAAGTTGTACTTTCCTAACATTTTTTTACATAAACTTTGTCTCTATTTGGGACTCTGACAGGAAACTCTTTAATAGCCTTCTCTATTTCTTCCAATAATTTACTGTTAACAGTTAAATTATCTGTTTTTCTAGAATCTATCACCCATGATTTTTTGATCTCAATCTTACCAACCATGTTAATAATAGGGGTTGTTGACCAGGTTGTAATTTGATTTTTTTTTTACATCATTGTTCAATAATTACACTAACTTTGCCAACTAGGCTTGTGTCAATCCTAGAATTATACTCATCTCTAAACTAACTAGAGCACCTTTGGTACATCTTTTTATTCCATCAATTTCTCTCTTGTCCGGCATATTCTTACGCCATCCAACAAGATGTCCAATAATTTCATAACATTGATCTTCAATATGCCTTAACTTCTGGCGATGTCCACATCTTGTCTTATCAGTCCTATATTTTTTGTTTCCCCTATCTTTGTCGTTGTGGCCTCCTTGCATATGAAAAGCTACTGCTTCAGCAATAAGTTTTTAAGTTCCTAAAATATGTCTTTGTTATTCATACTCAATAACTAGGTGGTATGTATGACCAAGACGAGGTTGGTTTGGCGCTTAGGATTTACATCCTAACCATTCTAAACTCATCATATGGTCCTATGAGAAAATTGTACAATCATTCATTTTCTCTTATGTTCACCAATTGCATTGTTATATTACAACTATATCCATTATAGCAGCACTTTGGCAATGGGAAAATTGATTGCATTTCATTCTATAAGCCCTTAAATTTTGTATAGTAGGAGGATACTAATATCTTTTTATACAGTCACTGCTCACTTAATCTCATAGGCTTTTAGAGCACTTCTTTTGCCAATTCTTTCTTCTAGATCTACCCAATTTTCTCTAGTAATGTTAGCATACCTCACACTTCCTCTTACATCTTTACCCATGGCACTCTTTAGCCACCCTTTCACAATGGCATTGCAATGCATCCAATGTTATAAGTTTTGCAAATCCACTCTTGGCATTCGAATCATGCCATCCATAAATCCTATTTTATTCTTGACAAACAACATATTACTCAATCCCATTCATCCACCCTCCATAGTTTCTGTCAAGAAGAAGTTTGCTAACATAGACTTATCCTGAGTTATCTGAAGCATGCAAATAGTATGGAGACTTTACGTCTATTCCATTTAATTATCTGTCAGTTGAAGCAACTTCTCTTAAGTCATTGCTCCTATATTTTTTCAGATGATTTTAGTAGCTTGGGTAATAGGATTGTTTAGCTCTATTACCATAAAGAGTTTGTAATCAATATAACTATTGGTTTTCATTGATAACCATCAATTACATAGATACATGTCTAAATAATATTACATAGATAATATCTTTACTTTCTTAAATTTATTTTTCAAAAAATCATATTCCAAATTTACTTTACTTTATCGCCAACCAAACAAAACCTTATAGTTTTCAAGAAAGAAAAATATTTGCTCCTTTATATTAAAGCCCAAAAGTCTAGTTTTTGAAGATAATGCAATATTTCATTTGATGATAAATTGTAAAATATTATGATTAATAATCATTAAAAGTATCAAACTATCTATCCTAACCAAATTTTAGCGGAAGTCTTAAAATAAAGAATTACAAGTTAAACACAATTGAAGTCAAATAAACACCTTTACTTCAAAATCTTGATGCCATTGGCCCAAACATATTCATATCTACTTCCACTTTCAGGAGACCGAGATTAAGAAAAGAGGGAGAGAGAGACTCGCACAAATTAGTATGTTCTTATTTCTAATGGTAAAATATTTAAAACAAAAAACAAAAGGCATGAAGCTTAAAGGACGAGAACCGGGAGATATTAAAAGGAAAGTCAAGCCACAACAGGCTGCAACTTACAAGCAGCTACGGATTCCAATAACCATGTGTGCCCTACAACTCGGAATCCAACCTTAGAAGCTAAGACTTGAGCCTCATTTAGTCTTTGCCAAATAATTGTCACCTCCTCTCCTAACATACTTCCTTGCGGGGGATCTAGATTATAAATAACTAGCTTTCTTGAAGAATCTGCCTGTTCTTGAATTGGTGTTACCAATTCCTCCTCGCTCCGCAATATGGTACCTCCAGCAGCAACAACCAAATTTTGGAGATCTTCCTTGTAGCCCCTCACGAAGTCACCAATAAAATAGAAATGTAAGCCATTGAAAAGTTTCGGAGCCTACAGAAAAAGAACATTCTGAAGATGAAGCATCAATTAAAGAAAACAAGATAACATTCGTAATCTTCCAACTGTTGCACGGTCATAATTTTGCACCAAAACATGGATCATTGTAAAACTTACATTATTTAACGCACTAAGCCTGCCTGTTCTAGGTCCGCCATGGCACCCATGGTTGTCGAGATTAATTTCATAAGGTTCTTCATCCACAGCACGCATAGTTTCCATGCATGCCTTAACCCCTGTAAATGCGAGGTTTTCACAGATCAAGAGTTGATCCACTTTGATAGTTCCTTACATCAGTTAACAGGAAGCAGAACAACAAAGGGTAGGAGAAAACTCACAGTCAATAGTGAGAACCCATCTCCCATTAACGATGGCCATCAGAACTTTCAGGGTACGGGTACATGCACCCTCTGTGTTTGTCCCTGCTATTACATGTGTAACACTCGGTTTCCAGAATTTGGTAACAGGGACACCGATCATGTTCCCAAACTTCACCAGAAGACACTGTATCACCAGATGAGAATATATACATCATCAATTTACCAAACTTAGAAGAAAAGGAATTCTTAAAACAGCTTGTACTGAATTATTCCATGTCATGTTTCATTTCACACGTCATTTTAGCAAGTTAGATTATTTCAGATCTAGAGAAACTGGGCACCTCCAACCCATTTTCACAAGTGCTAAGTCATTCAACTAATTAAAGTCTTAACTCAATACAACTCCAATATTGATGTGAAGAAAAAAACAGAGAAGGAAAAGTATTGATGACACTCCAGTTACCAATTTTTTATGCAAAAAACAAAAGAAGTTGAAACAACTATTGGAATATTAGCTGAAGCTCGTACAAACCAACCTTATATTCTGAAGACAGAGCAGATCCACAGAAAACCCAATCTTTTGGCCTATCACATGTGCCTTCCCTAAATCCAGATGGTTGGGAATCTCTGCATGGAAGATGCAGAACAGAATACTCAAGCTAAATGACAATGATGAACTTAAAATCTTAAGTAGAGCTACAAGGATGAGGATGTACATTTGAGTTGGAAGAGGGCGATGATCCAACCTTAGTTTCTTGGACTTGGACCTCTCATTTGGAAATTTGAGTGAAGAATGTCCTGGACAAAGCAAGAGATAGTTTTCCTATTGGGATCAAATAAAAGAGAAGACTGTTATTATCCAAGTTTCAACTCAACACATGACAAACAAAATGCTTAATATCAAGCACAGTCATCTTACATAATCCCATCTGCATCTTGTGGTTTTCATAGCACAAGGAACATGATAACTTCTTCGACATGATTTTACGTAACAGCCCAACGCTGCTCCCTTCAGCCCACAACTAGCGCATTTAAGTTTTGCCCCCCTATCCAATTCTGCCTTCAGATTCTTAACAGCATCATCGACATAATACACTTGCGGTGCCCTGCATTTCCAGTGTCCTTACATGTTATTTTGACAAATATGTGGGAAAACAATTAAATTGGGATCCTTTCATGTGCATCCACAACACTTCTATATCAAAGAATGCCATTACAATTTCTAGGACATACACAGAAGCAAGCCAGAATCACATACCAGTCAATACACATCCTGTGAACATGTATCACATTAGACTTAGTTCCTTCATCTCCCTCTACTAGTTTTCCTTTGAGAAAATGCAGCATTGGACCAGTATCCTGCTAGGGAACGAGACAGACAATGAAGAAAGGAACGTCAGAAGAATCAAAGACATATCATTGCCATCAATAATCTGATGCAAACAACTGGAACAAATAAATCATCGTAACGGATTGGCATATCTGCCAACGTTTCGACAGAAATTACCTCTGAGACTACAGAGGATTGACAAAACCCACAGGCAGTTATGGAAGATGAACCTTTCAATGTTGGAGGATGAATTGTTGTAGATTCAAATCCTGATTGATTAGCAGATCCTCCAACATACTCACTACCAAAAGTATCTGGCCGGCCAAAATCACCAACATAACTATTGCTGCAGTTTAAATTTTTGTGTCTTTTTGGGTCCCTCAAATGCCATTCAACTTCAGTTGTAGAGCAGCCATGCCTCTCCTGTCTAGTACTGTCACCAGAATTTCTCTTGACCAGTCTAGACGCTCCATAGTTTTGTGGGCTCTGTTAAAAACATTGTAATCCTGTGAACAACTCAGACTTAAGAGAGAAGAAACGTAAATCCATACATTTTGATAGAGAACATCAACAATAGATTTTTACATTAAATAAACAACTTTTACAGCAAATTTTTTTTAAAATAAATTAACTGAAATGCAACTTCCATAGAGACTTTTTGCAGTACAAAAGCAATAAGCAAGTAACCATTACACGAAACAAGCAACAATAAACAAAGCAACCATACATGAACAGAACACTCTTACAACAAGAATAACAGGGATGATCAATTCAAACAAAAACATGGGAAGAAATGCTTCCAGAATTGCACTTCTGGAA
>JANZLC010000004.1:14434469-14448624 GCA_026413385.1 Erythroxylum gracilipes
AAATAATCAACATTTTTAGCTGATCAACCCATATGTAAAGTGAGCTAAAATAGATAATGTTTACTTCGGTGTTTAAAGTGAACAATGGGTAAACCCATATGTGTGAACCTATATGTAAAGTGAACCAAAATAGATAAACTACAATCTCCTCACCCAAAACAAAATGCATCTAATTATGATTGCTAAAGGGGTTCGGTTTAATGCAGAGAAAAAAGCAAGTGGGAAATTATTATTCAACAAAGATATAGACCTTTACCATGAAATCTACATGCTGAAAAAATGTTATTGTCATTCAAACAAATACAAAAAATTATGAATATGTAATAATCAGTGGTGCGCAGAGAAAGACTGAGGAGTTTGATGTTGAGGATGCAGAAACTTTGCAGGTTGCACTACTGCAAATGAAGAGAAAGGGTTGGGGCTTACAGCTACATAAACCCCATTCTTTTATTGTCTTGCGTCGACGTCCTTTTCTCTTATTTCTTGGATAATTGATGCAACACAAACAATGAGTAGAAGATCATAAATTTTCCTAATTAAAAACTTGATCTTGAAACATTAGTTTCAATGTTCCCAAAATCCCGTAAAGCACTTTTCTCTTAACCCACCATTACCAACTTCTATTCATTTCCTTTATAGTTCAGTTCAATTTCCTAGCATGAGATTTCTCCAAGCGCCCACCTTACAGTTCCAAACTTTGACGCACCCATTTACCAAGAGTACTCTAACAAAAATGACTTGCAAAACAAAGGAAAAAAGGATTTTTTGTTACTTATGATATGACCGACGAAGATACTCCTTTACTGCTAGTTGGGGACTTGCTCTTACCCCGCTACAATGGCAAATTGCTCTTCCCTTGCTACAATAACTGCAACGCCTAACTCAATGGATGTATTGTGTTAGTTATTATTAGGGTAAAGAGAAATAATTGGTATTACGAGTAGTATATATTATTACAAAAAATTATTGAGGGTATATTAGGTAGTATATATGTATTAGTTTACGTTCTATCCTAAACCCCCCAAATCGGAAATTTCTTATTTTCACTATTTAGGATGGAATATAACATAACATGAAACCCTCCGCTTCCATCCCATTCCATTCCATTCTATTACAAAACTTCCTTCCAAACAATGGAAATGTGTTACGTTCCATCTCGTTCCATTATGAAACCCTCTTCCAAACAGAGCCTTAATATAATGGAATGGAATGATTTATAGTGGAATGGAATGTAAATGGATGTAATATTAGAAAATTGTTGCTTGGGAGGGATGGAAGGGTTCATAATGTAATATAGTGAAATGTTGTTTGGATGGAGGGTTATAATTTAATATAATGTAAAGTTATTTATCATTTTACATTACATCCTAAAGCCCTCAAATTGGAGGTTTTTCATTTTTATTGTTTAGGATAGAATGGGATGTAATATAAAACCCTCCTCTTCCATCCATCTCATTCCATTATAAAACCTCCTCCCAAATGATAAAATAATATTACGTTCCATTATAAAACCCTTAACTAAACATAGCCTAAAGTTATGAAGCTGCTGGTGTTAACCTATTGACAATTATTCACAGACTGAGTACATTGTATTTTCAAGAACAGGTCATCTGTTCAGTTACTCAATTCCAACCTGTTCTATCTAATTTCAACAATACATTCATGTAGTCTTTTCTAGCCCTTAATGAATCTGTACTATTTTATACGTTTTTGTAACAAACTAGAGTTATTAAACCCCCAAATCTATTTCAATAAATTTGTTCCAACATTATTCTGCTGCAATACTATGTCATTTTAATAAAACTCATTTTTTTGTATCAATTGGCTCTCTTCTAGCTTCAGCGAAGCCAATGCCTTTTTTTCCTTTCTTTTTTGTTTCTAGTTTACCAACACGTGGGAACGCCAAACAGTGAAACCAAAAAGGCAAGTTGTGTCTCTTTCACACTTTTTCAACACTTTTCATGTCTTCTCAAAGAAGAAAACCCTTGAGAACTTGGAAAAAAATCCACTCGAACTAACTCAAAATTAGATATAACTAACACATGATTTAAAATCATTAGCATATTTCTCCAGGTTTTAAATACATTGCAGATCACAGTAAATTTTCGATGGTTTTGAATTCATCTTTCATATTAAACAGAAACTTTTTTTGGTAAAAGGCTTCATCATTGCCAAAAACAAATTCTTTTACACTTGTCTTTACTGTTTCTTTCCTATTGCATAGGTAACGAATAGTTTTCAATGTTAATCTTATATGGAAGGAAAATGCCACCAGTAAGGCTTGAATGGAGATTTTGACAACTCTTTCATGCATAAGCAAATCATTATCAAGAAAATCAATAAAAAGAAAGCACCTTTTGTGGGTAGAATTAGAACTATAAAAATTTTGTTGTGGGAATAATGTTAATGATAAAGAATGATCATTTTAAGAGGGTTGACCAATCTTCTCTTAGTATTCCAACAGATTCTCCTTCTTATCTCTCTTATTTCCAAAACTCAAGTCAACTATCATGGTTTTATTTTGTATTATTCTGCTTCTTTTTCCTCTTTAGTTTCTTTAGTGCCTTTACTGTAGAAATTTCTTAGAATGATTATTGTGCGTTCTTCGCAATGGCATCCCACTTTTTGATTTAACCAAAAGTTACTACTGGGACGGTGGTGATAAGATTCATGATAAGTTCAAGAAGGCATTTGATCTAGTCTTGAACGATTCTAAAACTTTTGTTTAATCTTGAATGTGTTTGAGCCCAGCACTATAGGAGCCTACAAAATTGAAGCTTACCTGAATTTTTGATTCCCAGAGCCTATCTAAGATACAGTTACTGGGTCCCCTGAATCATTCAGAAGCTCCTCAAATTCCTGAACCCTATTTCAAAAAATTATTTAGAGCAAGCTTCCCTTGTGTTTGCCTCTCATCCTACTTTGGCAAAAGGCATTAGCATTTCCCCCTTAATGGTGCATTGTTTCTAAAATTTGCCTTATTTTAGTTAATCTTCTTTTGCTAAAAAAGGAAAAGAAATAACTTTTACAACTCGAGCTTATTTAATTGTTCTA
The DNA here is from genome assembly GCA_026413385.1 of Erythroxylum gracilipes. Taxonomy (NCBI): domain Eukaryota; kingdom Viridiplantae; phylum Streptophyta; class Magnoliopsida; order Malpighiales; family Erythroxylaceae; genus Erythroxylum; species Erythroxylum gracilipes. The sequence continues at coordinate 14,437,524 of JANZLC010000004.1, forward strand.
GTAAACATAAAGAAGGAAGATTAGTATGTAAATATTTTCCTGGAGATTGTGAAATATGGTATCCACAAACATTTTAAAAGAAATTGTTTAGCACTAGTTGTTAGATATTTATTTAAGTTTAATGCTAAAGGATTCATTTTTTTTCTTAATTAAATTGTGAATTCTACACTTAGTGGTTCTCTATATCATAAAAGTGAAGTATCCATTTTCATTTTTCTTTTCATCTTTTCTAGTTTTTGCTTTAGGATCAAGGCTAATAATTCTATGGCGGGTGTATCTTCGTCTTGTCGTCGGTTAAATTTTAAAGATGGTAATCAAGTTGGCAAGAGTGAAGGTAAAGATGAGCTTATAGCTATTATGAGTTTAAATAGTAATCAAGATTTGCAAGCTACCAGCTCATTTATATCCAAAGAACTGATACCAAAAATTGGAATAGAGTTTGAGACAAAAGAAGATGCTTACTAATTATATTTGGCATATGCTAAAAAATTTGGGTTTGGGATAAGGAAAAAGAAGAAACCACAAAGATAAATCAGGAAACTTCATTAACATAATGTTTTGTTATAATGTTGAAGGTAAACTAGGAAGAGACAAATGAGATATGTATATGAGAGCAGCACGCCCTGAAACAAGGTCAGATGTGAAGCTAAAATGAAAGTCAGTCGTTGAAGAAGCGAAAAACTCTGTGTGGTTCAGTTTCTTGAGAAGCATAATCATTACCTCTTGAGTTTAAAAAAGACCCACTTACACAAATCTCACCGAAAGATAAGTTTATTTGCAGCAATGCAAATTGAAATGGCAAATGATGTAAGAATCCCACTAAAGGCATCTCATTAGGTAATTAGGTGGTCGAGAGCATTTAGGTTTCATATTAGATGTGTAGGACCTCAGCCTCTCGGGCCGAGGTCCTACAAGATGACTACAAAAATTACTTACGGTCTACAAGAACGAGAGATGAAAAAAGAGGGGATGCAGGGGGTATTCTGGAATATTTTTCATAAAATGTAATTTGATGATGAATTTTTTTTATGCTATCTAAATTGATGAAGATGATTTAGTAACCAGTATTTTCTAGTTAGATGCAAAGATGAGAGTAGTTTACTCAAATTTTGGTGATATGGTTTGCTTTGATACAGCTTACAGGAAGAACAATGAAAGTTATCCCCTTGCATTATTTGTAGGTGTAAATCATCATAAGCAGACTACACTCTTTGGTGTTGCATTGTTATATGATGAGACATCCCTCACATTTTAATGGTTATTTGATACTTTTGCGAAAGCTATATATAATAAAAGACTTAAAACTATTCTCACAGACCAAGATGTAGTAATGGAAAAGGCTTTAGCACTAAGATGGCTTGAAACTCATCATCGTTATGTATTTGACACATTTATCAAAATGTTTCCATCCACTTAAGTGATGTTTTCTCTTAATTCAAATATTTTTCTAGCAATTTTAGCTCATGTATATATGATTTTGAAGAAGAGGAAGATTTTGTAAATGCATGGAATGAGATGTTGGACAAATATAGACTTGAAGACAATGATTGGTTGAGGCGCATGTTTGGGATAAAGGAAAAATGGGCTTTAGTGTATGGAAGACAAATGTTTTGTGCAAACATGATGATAACACAAAGAACTGAGAGCATGAATAGTGTTGTAAAGAGGTATGTCACTTATCAACACAAATTCTTAGAGTATTTTCATCACTCTGAAAGCCTCTTTGAAGATCGTAGATATGAAGAGTTAAAAGTCTGATTTTAAATCAAGTACAAGTATTCACTCAATATTGTATCCAATTGAAATTTTGAAACATACAGCAAGTGTTTATACTTCTGAGGTGTTCAAGTGCTTTCAAAATGAGTGGTGTAAGTCTCATGATTCTTGCATTGAAAGTTTTGAGGAGGTTAGATTAATCACAAAATATCAAATTACTCTTTATAAGAGGAGCTATTACTATATAGTTAGTTATATTTCATCAAATGGAAAAGTTAATTGTAGTTGTAGAAAATTTGAGTTTGTTAAAATTTTATGTTCTCATGTTTTGAAAGTTTTTACTATGAAAAATATTATGGCGATCCTAAGTTAGTACATATTCAAAAGGTGGACACATAAAACAAAACTTGGATTTGTGGGAGCTCAAAATTCAGGAATTAACATAAGCAATTTGGATCTTAAGATATGTCAAGGTAAGCGGTATTTGGATCCCAAGATATGTCAAGATATGTTCAATTGGTTACAAAAGCAGCTGAGAGTGGAGAGACTTACAAAATTGTTAAAGATTATATTTTGAAGATGTCTTAAATCGTGGATGCTAGACTATAAGATAATAGATCAACTGTCCAACACTTGAATGTGAGCTCCAATATTAGATTACAAGGTGAAGAGATGGTTCAATATTCAATTATTATAATAGATCGCTTGAACCAAAATGGGATTGAAATTTGTGAAAAGAATAGTATTGGAATTAAAGGAATCAAAATCAAGAAGAAAATTGTTTCAGGTAAGAGATTGAGGGGTGGCTTAGAGAAGGCTATGAGAAAAAGGAAATCAACCAAAAAAGTTCAGAGTCAGGCAAATCTTACAATTGTAGCACCAACATTACCATTTAATCTTGAGGTTCTATTTGTAATTTTTTTCTTGAATTCCATATCCCTTACATTTCTACTTTTTAATAAAAAAGATTCAATGTTTTAACAATTAGTCTAGTATTTTGATTATATACTTTTTCACTTTTTTGATGATAGGTTGTCTCTACCAATTCAAGTCAAACAAATTCTATTGCAGCACCAACATTACCATTTAATCTTGAGGTTCTATTTGTAAATTTTTTTTCTTAAATTCCATGTTCCTTACATGTGTTCTTTTTAATAAAAAAGATTAAATGTTTTAACAATTAGTCTAGTATTTTCATTATATACTCTTTAACTTTTTTGATTATAGGTTGTCTCTGCCAATTCAAGTCAAACAAATTCTATTACAGCACAAAAATTACCATTTAATCTTGAGGTTCTATTTGTAAATTTTTTTTCTTCAATTCCGTGTCCCTTACATGTGTACTTTTTAATAATAAAGATTATATGTTTTAACAATTAATGTAGTATTTTGATTATATACTCTTTAACTTTTTTGATGATAGGTTGTCTCTACTAATTCAAGTCAAATAAATTTTATAGAAGGTGTTCCATTTTTTATGGACATGACCTACTCTCAATTGGTATTTATCTTTTTCTAGAATGTTGTTACTAACAACATTATGTTTAGTAACTTATTCACAATTCACGAATGATGCTATTTTTTAATGATTCTTATAGGCACAACAACCATATGATGTGAACGATGTGATTATAAATCACTCACGACAAAATAGTAATGTTAACTACGATAGTGCAAATATAGATGGTTTCGTTGAGACATGTGATTGTCTAGCTCCATGTGTAAGAGGCATATTTTGTAAATATAAAGTGAAAAGAAAGTAGAGTGTTTAAGTTAATTTGTACATCTTTATCGACAAGGTGCATATTTTGTTTCCTACTCACAATTGGCAATTTCTTTCTTATACTCTTATTATTATGTAATTTTTATATATTTTGTTGATTATGTATTGTTTATAAATGACGAATCCTTATGTTAAAAAATATTTCTGTGCTAAAATGTGAAATGTTTAATTCTTGAAATTGTCATGGAACTTCCTATAATGGTATGGACAAAAAAAAAGGAACATAGAACTTCTTTTTTTAAAGATGACATTGTGGGGGAAAATATTAGCAAAAGTGAAAATGTAAATGAAGCCTTAATTTAAATGAAGTTGTGAGAAACTCATGGTGGAATGGATAAAAAGAAACCAGGTTGTATAAATGTGTATTCATGGATTACAATCTTGAAAGTAACATTCTTGAAAACAAATCAATACTAGTCAACTTTGAGAATAAATCACAGTCTACAAGTATAATTACCACAGAAGATCTTTGGATTCATAAGCTAAACAATTATACTACAAGTATTGGCCTTAACTCCAACTTTCCTTCAATATGCACCAAAGAGAGCAAAGAGAAGCAAGAAGTTGAACAAATTGCATCTGGATTCATCATGGAAAGCATAAAAGTTACATCTCCTGAATATTTAATGCAACTCTGCATGATTGCTCAGAATTTTCCACATTCTACAAATTTAATTTTCCAATTAATTTTCCTCAGTAAAGCTGCTAGTTTAAGGTCTCTCATTGCGACTCAGCACCATTGCTTCTAGCTCTGTGGGAGTTATTGTCACAGCTGTAGCCTGATTCTCAGTTTTGTTTGGAGTCAATTTTGCCCAATCCATGAATATGATGCATGCCGATGCACAACCCAGAAAATGGCAAATACAAGACCACACAAAGTTACAATGGTGGAGAGGACAGAACTTCCTCCGAAAACAGGAATATCAATTTTCTTCTCCTGGCAATATCTCCATTTTCTGCCACGTGTGCATATGAGTTTCCCATAAGCATATATTAATAAGTATGAATATGTAAAGAGAATTCAAAACCTCAATACCGCCAATGCAGAATAGTACAATCAAAATCCAGACAAACCAACTTGACATGAAAAAGTACAGTAGCACCAAAAAAGTGGAAGCTGATATAACAAAAATCACATCAATCATTGAATTAATTTCAACTTTTAATTTCAAAATTTTTATGCCAATGTTTCAAAGCAATGATGAATTGGGTTACAAGAAAAAAATGTAGAAGTTAAGCAATTAATTTTTGAAGTTGGAAGTTGAAAAGGGTGAGAATGACTAAAAGTATATCAACATATTTTTACAACTCCTTAATTTCAATTACCTTGACACCAGAAAACTCAACAGAATCAGCACTAAAGTAGTTCCTATTTTCACTTCATTCCAGAGATGCTTTGCCATCGCCGCTTAGCTCTCTTGATATGACTATTAATTCATGAATGCGATCAGCATAACCATTGTAATAACACCAGGACAAAAGATGATCAAAGCCCAATAGAAAAATACTTAACTTTTATAGGGAGAATGCTTTTGCTTCCATAATTTCTATTTCATGTTTCTAAAAATCTTCCTACTTTATCTCTACCCAAATAGCTCAATAGATATAATTTAGCAATTCATTTGCAGGCCCAAGATAATATAAAGGCAGAAATGCCAGGCTTTTAGAGAGAATAATAAAGTGCAAACTTTCTATGAATAATGATCCACAAATGATACCTGAGTCAATTAAGCCATCTTGAGTTGATAGATAGAGTTCCTAGTGATTGAAAAAGAGATATTACAACACTGGTGTGATATCTTAAATTGCTCAACATTTTTGCCCTACCTAAAGTGGAAGTGTTGGGTCTAAGATTGCTAACAAAGAATGGTTCAATGATCAAAATGACAACAATTGTAGCACCAAGATACTTGACCAAAAAGTCTTAAATAATGCCAAACCACCAATGGTCATGATTAATTACTCTCATGTGCCTAACAAGATCCCTAAAATTTTGCTGAATATGAAACTCTTCCATATGCTCTCCACCATAAAATGCTACACTTTCCGAATTGGTCCTCAAACATGAATGAAGCTGCTGATATTCACCTTCCAATTGTCGTTCTTTGGACATTAGCTTCCCAAAAGTAGGAGAGAAGTTTTTAATCATGGCTCCTGCTCCTAGTACATATCCCTAAAGACCAATAGCATATGAAAAGGATTCCATAATCATCAAGGACAGAAAAAAATATTGAAATGAACATCAAATACCAGTATCCAAACAAAATATTTTAGGCTAGTATAAGAACACAAGCACCAAGTGTAAAGGAGGCAATCGGTAACTGATGTCAAGTCTTCCTACATAAGCTCACTAAGTTTTGAACTGAATCTTTGTACATCTCTAGCAATTTGTTGTTTAAGATTGGTAACCTGACCATCAACGTTTGATATCTTCTAATAGGCCATGTTCTAGAAAGAAAAAATCAATAAAACTGAGTACATATATTCCAAGGTTAAACAAAGACAGTACATTTTTCAGTTATCATCTAAACAAGATTGGTTTTTGACTGAAATGTTGGCCAATGTTCTAAACTGAAGATTGTGATGGTGAATATTGGGCACTAACTTGCAACTGCCAGATCTTTGACAAAACATAATTTCTTAAAATTAGTACCTGTACATAATATCTCCAGGCTCTCCCATCAACCGGTGGGAGAGCTGAAAATGCATACATAAGCAAAAACATCACAAAAAATGCAATGACATTATCTTAAATAAGATAATAAATCTTTCGCAAGCAAAGAGTCCACTGAAAAAAGGCAAAAAAATCCAATGCAAGTTGACAACAAATGAAAAAACTAGAACCAAATTGTGATGTTCAACTAACTTACCTACTTTTGAAAAAGCACAAACCTAAACCAAGATTTGTTGTTGCACCAATTAACATGCATTTTTTCCATAAAAGGAAGTGAGAAGATCATTCATTGAGTAAAGCAACTATGATGCATAAAGACCTAAAAAAGTTAAGAAACCATTCTACCCAAAAGGGAATGAATAAAAAATTTGAGATAAAGGTAAAAAGGATAAAGATTCACGAAATCTTAATTCTACAAACAACCCGTGAAAGAAAATTATGGTGAAACGTAAAGAAAGAATTATACAGAAAAAAATTTAGAGAAGATAAAAAATTGAATTCAAATAAGGTGATCCAATATAAGCAGACAAAAATACATCCATGAGAATTTTGTGTAGTTCTGCACAGAAATGATGATATTAGTAGGATTACCTTAAAATAATGGGAATGGACATCTTTCTTCAATATTTTTTTGTAACACATGCTCAAGGTCCCGCTAACGTATTTTGATTTAGAATGAATAGTTGATAAAAGAAAACATAATAAGATATTTTCTGATATAAGACGGAAAAATAATGGTACACATTCGAGAAAGGCAGCTCGGAACATAAACCTTTGTACTTTTGCCAGTTTATTGGTCAAAGCAGTTTTTAAAACCTACAGAGAATATGAACCGGCATTACCGGACACATCAAGGCAGCATAAAAGCCAACAAGTTCAGACATACATATGTGCCTCAAAACAAATCAAAGAAAACAAAAATGCACATCATGTGCAGCTATTCTGTAAATTTCATAGTGGAGTTCCAATATTGCTCAATGTTCAATGTAACAGTTCCCTTCCCTTGTTTTAGTTTCAAACCTACAAATTATGTCATTGTGATTTGAACAGAATACTATTCACCAAACACATGGATTGGATGTTTGTTGCCAAAATTGGAGATAATTCACAAGTGAGTTAAAGTCAATAGAGGGAAGATGTTATATATTTTGTTCCTCCCAACTAGTAACGTGGAAAATCAATACAAAATACACCAGAGATGTACATCTGATGAACGGTTCCCCAATTCCTGAATCATATTCGAATAGAAAAGATTCTTTATTTAAACATACTCATGACTCTCTTTATGCAGTATATCAGTAGGCAAAAATTATGCAATGTTGATACTTACTCAAGTGTTAAACCTCTAGAAATAAAGAATTGAATGCATAACACTTTATAGACCAAATGCATAACACTTATGATAAAATTACAGTCAATAGACGAACGATAATTTTTTGGTTATGAACAATTGCACCTAAAACCTTTAAAGCCACAGGTGGAAGTATATTAAAAAAATTATATGTATTTTTTTGGAAATTAAATTATTAAATTATATTTGTATTTGCTATAACAGACTTGGAATTTATCTTTAAACATGTCCTGTAAATCCAATGTATCATGATTTTAGAATCCATAGAAAAATAAAAGATGACAAAAAGTTCAACAACAAAAAGATAAGTTTGTAAATTCCCATAACATATGAATTCACACAGAAGATACATTTACTGCAAGGGCCACCATGGACAAAAGGTTGCTAGACCCATTCTGCCCATCTTAGAGAGCAGGACTGTTGCTAAAACTTTAACTGACTTCAAACCTCCTTTCTTTTTAATTGCATTATTAATTTTATTATCCTTTATAACCAGTCTATCCGATTCCTCCTTATCATCTCTAAGCCCATTGTAAAGACAAATCAAACCCGATCTCTTTTTGCTATATCGAGACTCGACATAAGCAACAATCCCACCAGTAACCAAAATACTTACGACAAAGAGTAGACATTTCCTATTTAAATAGAAGTGGTACAATCAGTTATTGAGTTTCAACTTTGGATATTTTGTTTTTATAAACAATGCGGAGCTGGTCAGAGTTTATTAGTAGCTTGAAACACTTTAAATCAATGAAAAGAAGTTTCATTATAAATTATTTCACCGTAGTTATTCAAAATTACTAATTAACTTAGAATATCATTTACACATTATAGCTACCAACCAATGCATGTTCAAAAACTCTCTAGAATGAAGGATCCAACCTTTGAATCCCTTATATTTGAATACCCAAGTAAATATAGTCAAGAAACTTATTGACAATTGATTACTCAAATTGACCCCTTAAGTAAGATCGAGATTAAGGAGAAGATAGACTCAAATGATGGGAGAGAGTGATAGATACAGATAGGGGCAAATATGTTCTCTCCTTCAACCTTTAGCACCAGATCACCTGTGAAGTAAAGCAGATACAGATAGGTTTCACTAAGATTTTGAATAGCTTTCTCGAATTCAAATTGATTATGTTTCGCCCTTTCCTCAGAGAAAGACGATCAAACAATTCCCAATCATGGTCCCTGTGGATCGGATCATCCATATAATATACAAAAAGAAACTCTAGATATTTGATATCTTTCTCTTTAAATGCGATCTCAATTCTAGCGACAGTTTCATTAGATATCTTACAACTAGAATCCCTCTTTTTTGGGATCCAATTCCTCCACCACCGCTAGATTCAGACATGATCGCAATCTCATAATGTTCTCTCGATCTCTGGATCAAGTTGCTCAATTTCTCTACGAGGAGATCTCTTAACTACCATACACCAACACTAACAAACTTTTAAAAGTTAACAAATAACCAAAAAGAAACAAATATAAACAAATATATTCATAAAACACCAACTAAAATAAAATACGAAAATTAACTACCATACTCCCCAACAACGGTGCCAAAATTGATGCAGCGCAAGTCGAGTGCACTGCAAAATTTACGTAACTCTGCATACTAAAATTTGTAGTTATGGTGAATCGGGATTGAATCCACAGGAAATGTTCGGTTAATTTTTGTAACAAAATTAATTGATGCAAGGAAAATATAAAAAGGGGGTTTGGGGACTTTAATTAATTTTGAAAATAAAATCAAAACAAACTATTGAAAACAAATTAAAACAAGTAATCTGTAATGATTAAAGTATCGAATATGGGTAAGGTTCAGTTCTAGGGTCAATCTCAACCTAAACATTATCAAGCATATTCTATCATCCTAACGTCTTTACAACTCTCTTCAAACTATTGATCTGAGACTAACAGAATGCTCTACTAATCCTGATTTTCTCTTAGGTTGTGTTTAATCAAGATACGATTATTAATTAAACCTAACTACCAAATAACCTAGGAAACGATCTCTAGATTTAATTTGGCAGCCGCATTATGAAGTGGAAAGCGAGCAATATAGGCAGTAACCTCACACGTTGAGGTTATCTAACCTAAGTTATGTTGTTCATAACGATTTACAATCATTAGATGTTACTAAAAAACATAAAATGTAACGATTATGGATTACATTTAACATTTTTTGAGAATTTAAAAATGCATTAAAGAATAGAGAAGATTACATCAGGAGAGGGTCTCTCCCACGTTAGATAGACCCACTTGATACATTAAATACATCTAGGTTAAGCAAAACGACGACATTTTAAAGGGCAAAGTCGTTTAACATTTAGGGTATAACGATCTACGACTTTCTCGAATCTTTAGTTATTACTCGATTTGGGAGGATGAGAGTTGACACTCTGACAGCAAGGCTAGTGGTGAATCCACGAAGCTTCTCCTACTCGGTTCTTTGTACAAGTAAGAACTCAACTTAGGTAGCAAACTCAACTTTAGAAGACTTTAGTGATTAGGGCATGACTATTTTGTGTTTCCACTATTCAAACCTTGCTTTATTTTCAGAGGAGGGAGGAGACTCTCTGGGGGCTCAGCTCTTCGGAGACGAACTGGTGAGGGAGATCTTGACTCAAGTAAATGTATTAAGCTCAGTGTGATTCCATTCTTTATATTTGTGAATCCCCCACAGAATAACCAACTACAAGTTGATGACAGGGATCTGGAGGGACAGCGGTGATCCTTTAAGCATGACGCGACTAAGGAAGAGGCAAATCTGAGAAAGCCTTTTCCTTTCCAACAGGTGAGTTCAGATTTACCCATACTTCAGTAGTTTTCTGTGAGTAGGTAAATGAATAATCTGCCAGATTCAAGGAATTTTTATGCACAAGAAATCACTTCTTTTCTTTTTTGTTCTGAACTGTAACCTAGATTGTATGAAACATTTATTGAGTAGCATGAATTAGGAATAGTCAACGAAGACTATATTCTCCATATGAGAGCCATTCCTTTGCTACAGTGTAGGTTCAACTGATTTATAATCAGTTGTTCCCTTACGTTAGCAATAGTGAGTTCTATAAGAGATAGTAGAGAATTAGATTTGTCTTTAAACCTTTAGCTATTCCTTTCATTCCAAACTACTTAAAAATATGTAGCTACCGAGACCATTATAATAGCCCTATCATATTTAGAAATATGTAGATGAGGTATGTTGGACCCCGAACATTTTCTTGATGAATTTAAGCATGATTGAAATAAATTATGAGGTTTGAAGAATTTGTTTTCGGAGTTAATTTTTATGTCTATGCTAGTAGGATTGATTTTATGGTTTGATTGAATTAAAAATGGCAAGAATGCTTAAGAGTATTTTGGGAAGATCACTAAAGAGAATAAGTTTCAAGGTATTAGGCTAAGGGGAAAAGGGTTATTTGAGGATGATTAAGAGTATAAAAAGAAAAGAAAAATAGAATTGGTTTAAGAAAAAGAAGACAGAAGTTGTAAATGGAGGAGGAGAAGAGAAGGGGAGAAGAGGAAATTTAGGGTTTTGCAAGATCTTGAAGTTCTTGGAGATTTG
>JANZLC010000004.1:14481141-14499939 GCA_026413385.1 Erythroxylum gracilipes
GCCCGAGGAGGGGCTCGCGTCTGATTAGCTAGTTGGTGAGGCAATAGCTTACCAAGGCGATGATCAGTAGCTGGTCCAAGAGGATGATTAGCCACACTGGGACTGAGACACGGCCCAGACTCCTACGGGAGGCGTTGGCAATATGTCTACACTGGTTCAAATCCAGCTCGGCCTCCGCCTTCACCACAAATAGAACTATAAATGTAACTTTCACTGTAATTGTCACCCAAAGGTGTGGAACTTGGGTGTGAGTCTTTTGTCGAAATAGAATGACCTTCCTTTTTTTCTTTTTATTTATTATTTATCGTTAATAGTATAAAATTTAAATATAGTATGCCCGGACCGAATCAGCATATTAGAAGCACTCATTCCTTAATCCATTTTATGCTATAAATCTCTCAAAACTCATAATACAAAGTTTTAGAGATCATTATAAGCTTTCTTTTGAATTATTTTAATCAGAGATCTAATAAGAAAGTTATACTCAATTTAAGAAGCATAATCAAAGTTATCCAAAATTGTCCAATTGTTTTCATTTCTATTCTGGACACCTCCATTTGTATTATTTTGTTATGAGTTACTTAGCACTTAACTTTCTTTTCCAAAGAGTAATACCAATTTCTTTGTGAATTGACGCAACGTCCCATCCACTCGTGTATTAAATTAAGTCTTTACTTCTTATTTTCAGAGAGGAATATACTTCAGCATATGGTCGTGTGATAGGCCATGTTATTTGCTTTACGAAGCCTTTCAATCCTTGGTTATCATCATTTCCCAAAAACTTCTCTACAATTACCTGTAACATAATACGAAAATAACTATATCAAAATAATTTAGATTAAAAAACATTGTGAACACTAAATAGAATATATGTACGTTTTATGTGCACTAGTGAAAGGCATTTAAACAGTCAAGCACATTTGGGTGTAAAGAGATACAAAAGTTAAAAGAGATCAACTAGAGAAATAGCCAAAAAAAAAATCAAAATCAAAATTTAGATTGAATCCATGAATGATAGTAACAAGATCTAAAAACTAGCAGAGGTTAATGAACTGCGTAGATCAGAGAAAGGGACATGGAGTATAATGAAACTTGCGAAGAGACAATAGACGAATGCAAGGGTTCAAGCGTCCCCAGCTAAAATACGCCAATTGGTATTAGCAAGTTAATGTATAAGAATGGTTGACGATATCATTATATTTTCAACTTATGAATGATCGATCTAATACCCTTTCATTTTTGTCGTTTGTAATTTAGTCAACAATGTCTTACCCTATATTTCAAAATCTGAAATAAAAGCATTTTTAATCCTCTATTAATTATATTTAATGAAATATAATTATATAAAAATTTATTATTGATAATTGGTAATAATTCAATGTTATCAAACATTAAATTTAAATAAATGGCTGAACTCACTTTCTTGACTTGATAGCACAAAATTTTCCAACTAAAAATAAGAATTGAAATTATAAAAAAGCTTGATTATGAAATCTCTAGACTTAATTTGTACTCCAAATAACATGATACAACTTTTCAATCAATGTCACAAACCCTTCTTATCATCAACTAAATTGGAGCAATTTCAAACTTTAACTGAAATCGCTGATATAGACTAAATTTGATACATTTCCCATTCTCTCATACTACAAGGCAAAGCATTCCTTGCATGAAATTTACTTGATTTCCAATCTAGAGACGTCGATATTGTGGCCTGGCCCAAAAGACTAGTAAATAAAAGCTTAAGCTTTATAATGCATGAAGAACGGACAAATTTTTTTCATTACTAAACTGGAAAAATAAAACGTTGGTCTACATTGTATAGAACATTAAGATCTTTTAATCTTCTCTTCTGAATTAGTACGCCTCTTTGACTCAATTTTGCATAAATCAGCCAAGCTGCTTCAACTGGTAGAAGAATTTCTCGGGTTGCCGTTTTGCCAGCAAGAGCTAGATGTAATACACGCTGAGGAGGGAAAATGTAAAACAAAGTGGGATACACTGCTTAAGAGGAAGGTAAAAACTGTCACCATATAGTATAAAACTACAGAAATGTTGCAATATGACTGTTCAGAAATGGAAGTTAATTGCTAAAACTAGATCAAGATAATCAATGCAGCAGAAAGTTTTGTTCATGAATAGATTACCGCCACTTACGTTAATGAATATATAAGCAGAATTTGGCAAAGAAGTATCAAGGATAGTCAACCTCGTACGGAATTTCTCTGGCACCTTCAACACCCCATAATAAAGGGAAGACCATTAATTTCCAGTAAACCTGAATATCGAACTGTCCCATGCCAGCCATTTTTCAGATTGTCACAATTGGTTGTCATAGGTATATTGATCTAGAAACAAGTCAGATTCAATAGAAACTCAACTTCATCTAAGTTTCAAAGTAAAAATCAGAACCAAGCACAGACCTATGGAGACACCAAAACAGAGGATTTGAGGAGAGCTAAACGATTCTTCGTAAGGTTAATTTTTTCCTCTGCTTCTACTGCTTTTTCCCGAACACCACGGACAACATCTTCAGGAGCTTTTTCTAAAAACTGTAGTGGTAATGAAAGTATTGAATACAAGTGCATGAAATAGGATCCAGCATAAAAGCTGAATAAAAGCTCAGAATCTTCAATGCTGGAAAGTATTGATCTTTTTGTAACTCAAGTTAGATCAAAAATTGACGAGAGCAAAACTGGCTAATTCCAGTTCTGTAAATAGTTTGCCTGGATATTGGAAGTGCTAAACTAAAACTTCCAGCCCAAGAATTTAAGACCCCCATTAGGGACAACACATGGTGGACAGCTGTTTCATGATCAAGGTGTAGTTTTAGTACGAAGTTTATTGAGCCATAATAAGGAATAATATTAACTGGTCTGGAAGGCAGGTGTATGTATGTCTCGCATGGAAATGTAAAACTTTTGAATCGGATAGCTCCTGCGATGGTGCCTGAACCTATACAACTGGAAGGCCTCGAGTTAAAGCCACAATACCACCTTTTATATTAAAATTAAATTCCTGTCTCAATAAAGGTATGGCTGTCTTGACTCTCTATATACTTTTGGCTCTAACATGTTTCCCTGTGAAGCAGCGTATTAGAGTTGGTACATACACATAGATGTTTATACATAATCTAGTCCAAAACCTTATTATGTAGCTTAATCGTTTGGGTTGGGTAGTTCCTTGCATACTCTATTGCATGATAACGCTGTCAGCAGATCGACAGAAATACATTGTATTGCATAAGTAGGATTAGGGAATCCATACCTTAGGAGAACTAAGACGGGTTACTAGTCCATCATACTCTGACTGCATCTTGGACAGGCGCTTAGAAAGGCGCTCAATTTCTGCAGATATATCAACCATATCAACAAGAGGAAGGTATGCCTCTAGTCCGTCACTGGCAACAATATGTACTGACTGGTTTGCATCTCCTGTTAAGGTAAAAGCAGTTGAAACCAACACAAGATACATGCCAACATACCATGGTAGTAACTATAAATTCACAAGAAAGAAATGAAAGACTAAAAGTGGCTTGAGGATGAAAACATGCCTGGAGGAGAATCGGCAAAGCGGACATTCTCTAGATCAAGGCGGGATAAAAGAGCTAAAATCTCCTTCTCCTTCTGCACCAACAACGTCAATTTACTGATAGACCAAGTGTGCTCTATACAAACTGGACAGATGCACAGCAACTAAAGATAGCATAAAAGGCTAATTATAATGAAACTGATCTTGTTGCTTCAAATTGTTTAGATTACACATAAAAGCTTTCAGAACAAGAATCCAGAAAAACAGAAAATAGTGGACAATAATGCTCACAAGACATTTTCCCTTTCTCAGTTCTTACAATGATAATGGTCTTTGAGATGTTCATGAAGAAAGTGGCGGAAAGATATATTATTTGTTATGGTTTGAGGTACAAATCTGAATCTCATTTTGTTTCCTGTGACCTGTTCCCTGATCTTAAGTATTTATTCCCGTAATTATTTTCTGGCGGGAAATGCATATGCTTCACCAAGCACTTGTTTGTATATTTTCATGGTTTTTATTATTTTCTTTTTTATTTATTTTCCTATGCTTCATGCTGAAAAAATGATGAATATCAGTATTAGTGGGTTATACCTTTTGTTCCAGGGCAAATGTTCCAGACCAGAATACATGCAATTGAAAATAGAGGCATCGCTACACTATCTTTAAAACTCTTACATCAACCGAATGGATTTTAGATGATAAAGGAGAATGGCCACTTAAGACACAAGAAGGAAATGGATTTACTTACAGAAATATAGTGGACAACTTCTTCATTTGCAACTATGCATGCAGATATACGCTTTGCAGGCTCAACAGAGTATTCTGCTCGAGCATTCCGAATGGCTCTGGTCTAGTTCATATGTAAGAGTAACTCATTTGTTCACAAAGGCTTATAGAATATTATTTAGTAGTACAAAGAAAAACAAAATGTAAACTTGTCAGCTCACCAAAGCTTGAAAATTTTCAAATCTTCTAATAGAATTAACATGCCGTGGAAGTGAAATCTGGGGCCATGATGATACTATAAGAGCTTCTTTCTGATTTGGGAGAGCCTATACAAAAGATCAAACAAGTAAGCATTCTTACACCAGTCACATACTCTTGAGCTGAAAAAGTTTGCCAATCAACTAGGGCACTGACAACAAAGGAAAATCGTAATATACATCAGGAAGCAAAAGCATATCCAATGGGTAACAATACTATAAGAGCTTCTTCCTGTTCACGGACTGCCAATACAGAAGATCAACAAGAAAATAACTTCTATACCAATCAGGTATCCTTAAAACTGAATGCAAAAGCGACTAGGGAACTGAAAACCAAGCAAATTGAGATATGAGTCTGGATTGTTATATCATATTGGGTTTATATACATATGTATGCAGAGAAATTGGATTCCAAAAACATTGTAATTGTGCTCCTATATCTGCTAGAGTATAATTTATATTCTTAGGAGCTTGAGTTGAGCATAAGGGATGGTTTCTAAGAATCAATTCCAAGGGACACATTCAAATGCACAAAATGTGTTTGCATTGAATATTTAAGAAATTGATGAGGTATGCTTGAAGAATCTATGTATCAACTGTTATCTCTAGATATTAAACTTCGGTTCCAAACTTTTTAATGCAACTGATATGACCTGAGGCGTTGAATGCTAAGAAAAGAATCACCTGCCACAGTTCTTCAGTGACAAAAGGCATGAACGGGTGAAGCAGCTTTAATATATTTTCAAAGACATACAACAGAACTGCCTGTGCTACTGAGGCGATCGAATCACCTCCAGAATGGTAAAGACGTGCTTTACTTGCTTCAATGTACCTGGCACAGGGTGGAAGCATTGGACAGTAACAGACAAGTCTTTCATTAAGTTGTAGAGCAGCATAACACTAGATATAGAAACATTTCATTTATCCTTATACTAGAGAAAGCAAAACTATCCAATCTTGGTCCAGAAAAGGGATGAGGTACAGCTCAGATTTCAGTGAAGCACAAGGGCTAAAAGTAATAAATAAAGAATTGACACTGTGAAATTAGCTTTAGTACCATGTTAAAGTAGATTAAAGGAGAAAGAAAGAGAAGGGATATGAACACAAGTTTTAGGTATTTATGTCCAGGGACACAACAGACTATACCATCTTTCTAGAGTAATAGTAGAGTAGCTACACTATTTCATTAGAAGATACACAAAATGTTACTATATTAATAGTAATGTTAAATACAACAAATCTGATAGATACAAAACATCCGATACCTTCAACACTTTTCCTTAAGCTGTAAATAAGGCTTTTCATGTCCAGTTTGCATACAGATTAAGAATTCTACGAATGAAGACTTTTCAGATGAGATAAGATCCTAACTTTCTTTACTTTATTATTTCTATTGTGGGAAATTTTGAAAAGTGTGCCCTTTTTTGATTGATTCACAAGCATTTTATACATCATTTACATAGAGAGAAATCAGCTACTTTCCTAAAATAAAAAATTACAACACTATCCATCAGCTAACCAAGAATCCCATGAAATTTGGGATTACAGGTCTGTCCAAAATTAGGAACTAAAAATCTGTTTCCACACTCCGCCTCAAGCTGGTGAATAAAGATCTTCCATTCCCAGCTTGGAGAGTATAGTTCTACACACGAGTATGTAATCCCTTCGTAAGAACATCAGCAAGTTGTCCACCAGTAAGAATAAGTGGAGTGCAAATTAGTCCACTATCCAATTTCTCCTTGATAAAGTGTCTGTCAATCTCAATATGTTTCGTTCGGTCAAGCTGCATTAGATTATGGGCAATTTTTATTGCTAACCTATTGTTGCAATAGAGTCTCATAGGCTCACTCCATTTTACCTTCAAGAATAATTTTCATCCATAATAATTCACAAACCCCTTGAGTGATTGCTTTGAATTCAGCCTTAGCACTTGATCTAGCCACAACATTCTGCTTTTTACTTCCATGTTACCAGGTTACCACCAGGGAATGTGCAATAACTTGAGGTAGATCTTCTATCTGTAGGTGAACCTGCAAAATCTGCACCTGTATATGCCTCAAGGGTTAATTCAGTGTTTATTTTAAATAATATTCCTTTTTCTGGACTACCTTTCAAATAATGAAGGATTCTATAAGCAGCCTGAAGGTGTACTTCTCTAGAATCATGTATAAATTGACTTATCACACTCACTGAATAAGCTAGATCAGGCTGTGTATATAGAATAGACAAGTTTCCCAACTAGCCTCTGATACATGTCCCTGTTAACAGCACAATCTTCAAAGGATGCTACAAGCTTATGATTAGGATCTATAGGTGTTGGTGCTGGTTTACAAGCCAACTTCCATGCCTTCCTTAAAAGATCAAAATATATTTCCATTGAGAGATAAATATCTCTTGTTTTGAGTGAGCCACTTCAATTCACAAAAATACGTTAATCCCCCCAATTCTTTTATCTCAAACTCAATCAAACATTTCCTCACTCCTTGCCTCTCAATCGCATCATTTCCTATTATGATTATATCATCCACATAGACCAATAAGGCTGCGACTCCTATCTTCGAGTGTCTAATAAATAGTGTATGGTCCCCTTGGCTTTGTTTGTAACCCATAGCATGGATCACTTTAGCAAATCTACCAAACCAAGCTCAAGGTTATTGCTTAAGACCATATAAAGCTTTCTTCAACTTGCACATTTTATAACCTATAACATTTTCACAATAACAAGAAGGGAAATCCATGTATATTTCTTTTAGGTCACCATGTAAAAAAGCATTTTTAACATCAAATTGTTGCAAATCCCAACCATAAGTGACTAGTAACAATGTTCATTTTTGCAACTAGGGCAAAAGTTTATTGATAGTCTACTCCATAGGTTTGAGTGTATCCTTCGAACTCTATCTCACCTCATATCTTTCCAATTTACCATCACCCTTATATTTCAAAGTAAGAACCCATTTACACCCCACTAGCTTCTCTCCCTTCGACAATTCAACCAACTCCCAATTTTGGTTTTCTTCAATTGCATCCATTTCAACTCTCAAAGCTCCTCCATTCTTCATTAGACAATGCCTCGGATAGGGTACTGGGTATGGGGATGGTGTCAATGTAAGGAAGGTTTTATGAGATGACGAAAAACTATGGAAGGATATAAAATGGGATGAAGGATACAAGGGTCGCTTGGTGCATTCTCAGGTTCCTTTTCTCAATGCAA
Organism: Erythroxylum gracilipes; assembly: GCA_026413385.1. Taxonomy (NCBI): domain Eukaryota; kingdom Viridiplantae; phylum Streptophyta; class Magnoliopsida; order Malpighiales; family Erythroxylaceae; genus Erythroxylum; species Erythroxylum gracilipes. Next base: position 14,488,870 of record JANZLC010000004.1, read on the forward strand.
TAGGAAGATTATTGTTTTGGGCCTCTAGTTCTATTGAACTCTCTAGATGAGTAGGTTCAAAATGTTCAATTGTCTCCAGATTTGGAGTGACTTCTTGGACTTTTTTCAGACTAGGAACCACAACTTGCCTCCTTGAGTACACCAAATTAAATTGCCTTTTATCAGCAATAGCTTCTGTAGTTGTTTCATAATTCATCACAGACTCAAGTGTAGGGATAGACTCAGACTCAAGTGTAAAGATATACTCACACCTGTGTGTTGTCGTTGGTAGATTGGAAGGAGACAAAGACAAGTTAAACAAGTCAGATAGATTCTTATCTTCGCTTTCACTCATAAACTCTCCCAGAAGATAAGTTGTGGAAAAATATGGACTCTCTTCAGCAAATGTTACGTCTGCTGAAACATAGAATTTCTTAGAAAGTGGATGACAGCATTTATAACGTCTCTGAGTTGGTGAATATCCTATAAAAATGCATTTGACAGCTCTAGGCTCCAGTTTTTCCTTTTGATGACCGTGAATATGTACATAAGCAGTAGAGCCAAAGATCATAGGAACAAGAATGTTTATAATTCTTACATTAGGATAGAACTCAGAAAGAATCTCCAAAGGACTTTTTGAATATAAGACTCGTGATGACAATCTATTAATCATATATGCACATGTTAGAACAACTTCCACCCGATAACTTTTTGGTACATTTTGATGAAAAAGAAGAGCTCTCTTAGTGTTTAATAGGTGTCCATTTTTTCCTTTCAGCTACCCCATTTTGTTGTGAAATGTTACCGGAAGAGGATTCATGAATGATGCCTTCTTTTTGGATATGTAGATAAGGTTTGGTTGAAGTAATCCCTAGAATGATCAATCCAAAAACACTTAATCTTTGTACCAAACTGATATTGTATCATTGAACAGAAACTAGGTAGGAAAAGACTCACATCATAATTATTTTTAATAGAAATATCCGAGTAACTCTAGTACAGTCATCCATAAAGGATAAAAACCACCTAACTTATAATGGTGATTCAAAATAAACTCCCTTTGTGATAATGATAAAAGAGAGAAAGATGAGCTACTACTGTTCACAATAAGAGGGGTAAAAGATTGCTCCGAAATTCATATCTTTTGTGAATTTTAGTATGGAAAAAAGATTAGTGGATAATTTTGGAACATGAAGAACATTTCTAGGGTGAAAGATAAGGCAATTTTTATGTCTCCTAATTCTGCAACTATGGTGAGAGAACCATCAACAACCGTAATTTTCCTTGGACAAGATGTGTAGCTGCTAAATTGAGTGCATGAACAAGTCACGAGGTTTGTAGCTAACCCACATATCAGAAAAAGATCTTTCCAAGACATTTAATCCAATGGAAATAGAAGGATTACCTCAAGAGTGCCAATGAACTTGCACTAGATGGTTTTTCAAGCTTACCCAATAATCCTTTTATCTATTCAATCTCATTACCACTGAAGGTGCCTAGCTCTTGCGGTTTTCCTCGGTGAATGTGAGTTGTAAAATGAGCTATCCTCCTTTTGCTAACTTCCTTTGTAGACCGTAATCATGATTTGATGTTTGTTGTTCTACCATGAAATTTCCAACATTGTTCCATTGTATGTTGAGCCATTTTACAGAATGTGCACTAAAGATTGTCTTTGTTATCTCAGTTCTATCCTCTCTTATCGATTCCACTTTCCTTTGCTTAGAGACTTATGTTTGTTGATCGATTCCTAGTTTTGGTGACTCTTCTTTGGTACTCAACTATACTAAAGCGTCCATAGTTTGTGGTTCGAGCATCACACTTTGTCTACTTTCTTCTCGAATTAGTGATATTGCTTCATTCAATGACAGGACTTCTTCTTTTCACAATATTTGAACCTAATAGTTGTAGTTGACATTATATTTTGGTAGGTATTTTAGTGTATTTTTAGGTGTTGATTAGATGATTTATGCACGTTTAGGTTTAGAATTATGTTAATGCGATGGTGTGTTTATGTTTTTTAGTGTTTTGTGGTTTGGAGCATGATATTGGACTTTAATTTTGTGCACTCGAGGTGTTTTGATTTGTTTGTTAATGCATGAACTCAGATGAAGAAGATTGAAAGAAGTTGGAGAAAGCTTGGACAAAAGGAACAAGGTCACGATCATGACAAAAGGCAATTTTCCTAGGGTCACGATCGTGACAAGCGCTCACCAGACATAGGGATCTTCTATTTTGATATTTGGAGGGGTTTTTTTTGGACTTTTTGGCTTGGGTAAAACCTTGTTTTAACCCTAAATGACAAAAGAACCATATAAGAAAATAATTGACTGTAACGAGACCTAGCCACCATTTGCCATTTTGAGAAAGAACACAAGGAAGTGAGAAGAAGGAGAGAAAAGGAGAGGAGTTTCAGCCAACTGCTGTCCAGCCACTCCAACCCAGCCATCTCAAGTTATTTTCTATTTCTTCTTGTTTATTTACTTCATCTTAATGTATGCCTTGGGTTTGAGGATGTTGAACACATTGTTAATGATGTTCTAACTTTATTTTGGGATTGATTCTTGAATCATTTTGTGACTTATTTGCTTTTGATGATAATCAAATGTTTGAGTATTGTGATATTTATGGTTTTTACATACTTCGATAATAAATCGATAGTAACATGATTAGGTTAGGTAATAAGAGTTAATAACCTAACAGATCACATAAATATCAAATTGGTAATTATAAGAAGAGAGATCTTCTGTGAGGACCCAATTGTCTAATAGATTGCTTCAGAACTAATTGGAGATGTAGGCTGCTTTTGTTAATTGAGAAATTGCAAAATCAGAATTTTGGATTCAGTTAGGGGTTATTAATTAGGGTTTAATGATTAGATCTTGCGAAAGAATAATCAACCCTTCTTAATTCTAGGATTAATACCAATTAGATCAAAAGTGGTCAAGGTAATAAAATGACGATAGAATGAATCCCATCTTCTCATAATTGTTTGATCTTGTCTTATTAGGATTTCTCATTTGTTAAGTAGTTAGTGCTCTATTTTGATTTACTTGTGTTAATTATGGGATTTCAATTTCAATTTCAATCAATCCATACTCAATTGCTTAATTTTCTGTTTAGTTTTATTTTCATTTTGATCACATTTTTTATAACCTTAGACAAAGTTAAAATTTAATTAGTTTAGTTAATTCCTCGTAGGACCGACATCTTAACTACTACACTTTACGATCCGTGCAATTGCGGAACATTAAGGGTTTTATATAAGTGAAACTTGCTCAACAGAACGCTAACTTGATCAAACTCAAGATTCAAACTAGCAAGAAAATCATACACTCTATCTTCTCAATGAACTCTTTCATCTTTGCAGCATAGTTACTACACATTAATTCTATAACTAGATAATAATCTAGTTCTGGTCACTAATTTTTCAAAAAATTGGCATATTCAGTCACAAACTTACTTCCTTGCTTTGTAGATCCTATGTTAACTTCGATCTCATATATTTGAGCAACATCCTTGACTTTAGAGTATGTTTGACCAATAGGACCTCAAAGTACTTTTGCTATTGGTAAAAGCACACACATGTCACCAATTTCAGGTTTCATAGAATTCCACAACCACTACATGATAAGAGAATCTTCCTCATCCCATGCCTCAAAGCCCGGTTCTCCCTCTTTTGGATCAGTCCCCAATAGATGATTGAGGTATCCTTTTCCTGTGAGAATGGTTAGTAACAATTGCGACCAATTAAGATAATTCTTCCCATTTAAGCCATAGGTTGCTTAAATATGTTGCTCTCTTGGGAGATGATTGAATTGAAATTCTTCTGATTAGGAAGAGGTCTGTAAGGTTTGAGTTCTTTTTGAAATTTCAGACATGTTTCACGCAATGAAGGTTGGTTGAAATGACTATGAAGGCCATTGAGATAGAAAAGAAGTTAGGTAACAAAAGTTGAAGAAACTAAAAACATAGTAGGGAAACCCTAGATGCAAAGGAAATTTTGAGAAGAAAGCTGTCCTTTTTTTATAGATTCACAAGCATTTTATACATCATTTACATAGAGAAAAATTAGCTAGTGTCCTAAAATAAGTAGCCTCAAGTAAGAAAGTATAACTTTATACCCGTCACCCAACCAAGAATCCCATGGAATTTGGGATTACAGATCTATCCAAAATTAGAAACTAAAAATCTATTTCCACATCTACAATAGCAATCGAGCATATATATCTTTTTCTCATTTTAGGATTCATCAATAAAAAAGAGCATAAAAGAAATGGGCCACAGGGATGAGGATGAGAGAATTAAAAAAAAAAAGAAAGTGAACTATAGAACTTTTGGTGGCAACAGTGGAAGGAGAAGAGAGAGAATAAAAAATCAAAGGAAAGGCTAACAAGTAGATGAGATCAACAAAGGCACAAACCATCAAGTCCAAAAATAGTGCTCATCGGCGGCCATATAGTGGTGAGACAATGAAGATGACAGGGGGGGCAATTCTAGTAATTGAGTTTGCTAGTAGTAAATTTTAGCAACAGTTAAGAAAGAATGAAGAAATATAAGACACTATGATGTGATCCCACATGGGTTAGCAAGGGAGATCCGATGGGGCTTATAGGGTTTGGGTAACCCTCCCCTTATGAGCTAGCTTTTCAAGTGGAGTTAGGCTTGGTTCATATTAGTGGTATAAGAACCTCACCTTGTCTGGTCAATGAAATAGGCCCATAGAATGGTTTGTCGTACGAGTACATGTAGTCTAAAGGTTTAACCATGATGTTACCCCATATCCATTAGCATGGGAGATCTTTTAGACTTGAATGAATCTAAGCAACCCTCACTGATGAGCTAGATTTTGGAGTTAGGCTCGGATTCAAGTTACACTAACAATGATTCCAATAGTCTAAAAGGTTTAACCATGATGTTACCCCATATCCATTAGCATTGGAGATCTTTTAGACTTGAATGAATCTAGGCAACCCTCACTGATGAGCTAGATTTTGGAGTTAGGCTTGGATTCATGTTACATTAACAATAATTCTAGTAGTGATGTTCGCCGAAATGATTACAATGTCAACATTCTTGAACTAGGAGAAGAAATACAACTTTTAAGATTAGGAATAGAGACAGATTAACTTATGTATGTGTTTAGGATGGAAACTTAGGCTCCCAAGAAGAAACAAAGATTAGAATTTCTTATTCTAATAAAGACAAATTCATGATTGACAATTTCACATGGTATCATTCTTAAAAAACAGAAAGTTTAACACTTCCAAACCTAAAATATCACAACTCCTTTTATAATCAACAACCTCACTAAAACTCAACATAGTAAATATGTTGGATAATTATCGTAGATAAGTTTAGAAGATTATCTTCTAGGAGATAAGTTTATCTTCTAGTAGATAGATAAGATATACTATAGATAGGATAAGTTAGTATATATGAAAAATACAGTAGTTTAGTAGTATTAGAATAGATTATACTCATGTACAAATTACATATAATCAGAGAAATAAAGTGGGTTTTCTTCTAATATTTTCTATACCCTCTTGTTTCAAAATATAAATTAAAATTGACAAAAAATTCTAGTCTAACCATAACTCTATTTTGACAATTCTTTAAGTCAAAATATCTCCTACTCTAAAGAGATTGACTAACTATGGAGATTAGTTCGAACGAACTAATCTATTAAAACTACTTAATTAACATAAGAAAAAAGAAACATAAATAAGATAAATATTGCATGAGTAGAAGTTAATTGTCTAATCTCTATCAAGAATAGCTCCTACAGATAATCAATCCATGATGTGTTTTCCTACTACTTTGATTGAGAAGATCAAACAAAGAAAATATATACGTTAGGTCACAAAAGCTATATGAATTGTACACTGACCACATGGTTGCCAGGATAAATTAGTGTGTCACATAAGCTAGTAACTAGTGGGAAGTCCAGAAATGGAAAGAAAAGGAAAAGAATCAGGTAAAGACTATTTTTTGAGAAAAAGTTAATAAATTAAGCCACTAAAGGCATAAGCAAAATGTACACATGCTACAAAGAGCACTACATGAGTCTACAATTGGAATATGATCTAAAATGCAATCCCCATTACAACCTCATACAACTTAGAACCATACTTGGCTCATACATTCCATATCCTGTTGCGGTAATCTAAATCAGGTGAAGACAATTGAGACAGAAAAAAACTGCATTTCTAGTTTAAAGCATATGATCTAACAAATTTAATATAGCCAAATTCTTCATTAAAATTTCCAGTTAATAATTTAAATCCTAAAGTTTTTGTGGCCATAGCATTATTTGTTCAAAAGACTTCTTCCCTAGATAATGCAATTGCAAGTATATGAATATGTGATCCGATTTTGCCTATTTCCTTTTTATTTAAACTTTAGTTTGAAGCACATTCTCCTCTTCTCATTTCTAAAATTCTGGGTTCTGTTCATTGTAAAATTTCTATTTCTTGAAAAGCCATGCTTTTAGAAAAGATATACAGACGCGAAACGCATGCATTCAATACAAGGACTATTGTGAGTATCACCTCATAGTTATTACTTCAACATGTGCATGAGCGTACATATGCAAGCTCAGACTAATGAGCGTACATATACAAGCTCAGACTATGTGAGTGCACTTTGACTCTGACTTAAACAGAAACGAGGAAAGAGTTAGATAGCTAGACACCAAGTTTTTTAGACAAATTAGTAAACCCACAATTCTCAAAGTACATCTTATTTACAACTGCCTAAAAGCTCATGCTAAACAAATTGATTACAATTAGGCTTATGGAAAAATTATAGCATATAATACCAATATCAAGTTTGAAACTAATTGAAGTTCATTCTGTCCATGGATTGCGAAATTAACAAAATCCTTATACCAATATCCACAGCTCTTTTCTTTTTTTTTTTCCTTTAACCATGAATTTTATGCATCTATTCAACAGCTATAGAGAGGATAGATTTTTCTACCAACAGTGAGGAACTTAAACATACCAATCAGCAAAATCACTCCAAAAGAAGTCATAGATTTCTCTTCCAATCTCTCCAAAGAAGAACTTATCATAGCTTGTAGTAACCCCATCAATAAGGATATGGAGTTTAGAGACCTGAAAGTTAAATTATTTTAGGCGGATTAATTGTTCAAGACTTCTCCACAAAGCAATAACTCTTCCTTACCACCCAACATTCTGCTAGAGGTAGACTGAGCAACGAGTCCTCATCATCAAACTGAAACAAAGGACTTTACTTCATTTTAAGTGTTACGACTATAAAGCAAAAGTTATGCCAAACAAAACTCAAATTCTCTCAAAAGATTTGTGAAACAAACCCTATAAGCCAGAATAGTTTCCCAAGCAGATATATCAGTTTCTCCAGGCAAATTCTGCAACAAGAACTTGCCAGCATTCCATAGTTTGTTAGTGAAGGCTTTGTTGGCTGTCAACCTCTCAGTAGATAAATTTAAGTCCTGAGACACAAATCACAAACAAATAAATTTTCTCTTAACTAAGAACAGATCACATGCTATAGAAGTTGTTAAGGATGCAGGCAATCTTTTAGAAAAGTAATGTCACAAAGCTGTGGTGCAGCTTTAAGGACAAAAAAACCTGGCCAGCAGTTCCTAGAGCAAGAGTGAACCGTAGAGCATCAGTGCCAAATTCCTTAATTGTATCAAGAGGATCTACGACATTCCCCAGTGTTTTGGACATTTTACGTCCCTGAAAATACAATGCAGGATTAAGGTAAGACAGAAGAATGCAGGATTTGGCATTCACTGGACAAGCAATGATCAAATCCCTGGAAGTTAAAAAGGGACATTGCAAGCTCTACAGGCATGCATATAGTTAATATAAGTGCTGCACTCACTTGTGAGTCCCGGATAAGTCCATGAAGATACACATATGAAAAAGGAACTTTTCCTGTGAACTCAATTCCCATCATCACCATCCTTGCCACCCAAAAGAATAAAATATCGTGGCTGTCTCAGAACAAGTACAAATGTCAGTTATCAGCTAACTGATGCAACAGAAACCAAAAAAACATCGTAACAGAAGCAGGGATGCTGAATCAATTTGCATGGCTAAAATTATCATATCATCCATTAAACAATAAAATCTCCAGAAGCAACGTTTACATTCAGCAACATACAATATACTGCTATTGCAGTAAACATCTACAATAAGCAACATATTCACAGTTTTTGTGAAGAGCTGATTTGCTCTATATTGTATTACTAAGAGAATGTAGGACATATATACATGAATAGGAGTACAGAACAGGCTAGATAATCCTAGGATAATGTTTATCTCTAAGATATTGCTATCTAATCTATAGAATCTGATTACAATCAGATTATAATATTATGAGATAATATGCCACACTCCCCCTCAAGTTGGATCATAGATATCAATCATGTCTAACTTGCTGATACATTCTTCAAACACTTGGCTTTGAAGACCTATGGTAAACACATCTGTTCTATCTTCTCCTTGATAAAATGTTGATCAACTTCAACATGCTTTGTTATCTCATGGTGGACTAGATTGTGTGCCATGCTTAGGGCTGCCTTGTTATCACAATAATGTTTTATATGTGACTCAAAACTGATTCTCAATTCTGTCAACACTCTCTTTAACCAGAGAATTTCACAAATCCCTTTTGCAACTGCTCTTAGTTTAGCTTCTGCACTACTCTTGGCTACCACCTTTTGCTGCTTACTTTGCCATCTGACCAAATTTCCCCACACAAAAGTACAATACCCAATGGTTGATCGTCTATCCTCTTCTGAACTTGCCCAATCTGAATCAGTATATATTTTAATTGTTCTTTGATCTCCCTTTTTGAATAATAATCCTTTCCCAGGAGTACCCTTTAAATACCATAGGATCTTATAAACTGCCTCAAAATGCTTCCTCCTTGATGCATGCATGTAGCAACTTACAACACTCACGACAAAATCAATATTTAGTCTAGTATGAGACAAATAAATCAGTCTTCCCACTAGTGTCTGGCATTCTTCACGGTTAACAAGTTTATCCTATTCATCCTCAAACTTTGTACGTTCAATGGGAGTGGTGCCTGGTTTACATCATAACATTCCAGTCTCTTTCAAGAGATCAAGAATGTACTTCCTTTGTGAGATGTAAATCCCTTTCTTTGATCTTGCTACTTCCATGCCTAGAAAATACTTCATTTCTCCTGAGTCTTTTACTTCAAATTCTTTCCTCAAAGCTGACTTGAGTCTTGTAATTTCCTCTGCATCATCACCAGTTACGACAATATCATCTACATAAACAATCAAAATTGTCTTCTTGCCTTCTCTAATTTTGAAGAACATTGTATGATCCGACTGAGCTTGTATTTATCCTTCTGTTTTTAAGACTTTGGCAAATCTTTCAAACCAAGCTCGTGGTGATTGTTTCAGCCCATATAGGTATTTTCTTAGTCTGCACACTCTATTTCCTCCTTCCTCATCAAACCCTGGAGGAAGTTTCATGTACACTTCTTCCTTTATTTTTCCATTCAAGTTGACATTTTTAATATCAAGTTGCTGAAGTGGCCAGTCGAAGTTAGCAGCTATAGATAGCAATAGTCTGATAGTGTTTAGCTTGGCCACAGGTGCAAATGTCTCCTTGTAGTCCCATAGGTTTGAGTATAGCCCTTTGCTACCAGTCTCGCTTTATACCTCTCGATGGAACCATTAGCCCTATATTTGACTGTGAATATTCACCTACACCCCACGGGTTTCTTTCCTTTTGGTAGATCAACTTCTTCCCACGTTTCATCTTTTTCAAGTGCTCTTATCTCTTCAAAAACTGCTTCTCTTCATTCTGGAATTTAAGAGCTTCTTGAATATTTCTAGGGATGTCAATTTTGTCTAGATTAACAATAAATGCTTTGTATTGAGAAGATAGAACATCATAGGAGACAAACCTCTCAATCAGGTGCATAGTACATGATCTAGATTTCTTCCGTAAAGCAATTGGTAGTTATAAATCTGTGTTGTCTTCTTTATCCTTACTACTCTGAGCTTCTTCGACAAGGACCTGCACTGGTTCAGAGATTGGTATAGCTTCAGGGATAGGGAGTGTACTACTTGTCTTCTTCTTCCAAGAGTACACATTAAGTGTATGGTCAGGTATAGCTACTTCTGTATCAAGATTTGTCTCTATAGGAGATGACATTAGGATAGGTTCAGGAACAGATGTACAAGGAGGTTTAGGCTTGAGATTCATCACCACCAAACTCACTCCAATACTCCCCCTAAATTGAAGACTTGGGATAGAAGGAATCTGTCTCAAAAAAAAGAGACATCACAACTAACAAACAACCTTTTTGATATAGGATCATAGCATTTATACCCTTTTTGTGTAGCAGAGTAACCCAGAAACAAACATTTTTTGGCTCTTGGATCAAGTTTGTTGTGTGAATAACTGTGAATAAAGACTGTACACCAAAAACTTTTAGAGGAAGGTTAGTTTCAAGATGAGTAGTAGTATGGGTTTCTTGAAATTTCTGAAGAGGTGTTTTGAATGAAAGAACACAACTAGGCATTCTATTAATAATGTAGGTTGCACTAAGAATAGCATCCCCCCAAAAGAATTTTGGAACATTGCTAGTGAACATCAAGGCCCTAGCTACTTCAAGAAGGTGTCTATTTTTTCGCTCAACAATCTCATTTTGTTGAGGACTATTGACATAAGTACTTTTGTGGACAATTCCATGTTTTTGGAAGAATGAATGAAGATTTTGATTAAAATATTCAGTACTGTGGTCAGTATGAAGGGCTTGAATACTTGTTTGGAATTGATTTTTTATCATTTGATAAAAGTTGACGAACACGGTAAAGACTTCATTTTTATCCTTCAAAAGAAACACCCAACACAAACAAGTATGGTCATCAATGAATGCAATGAACCACTTTGAATTGGTTCTATTAGTAACACGAGATGGGCCCCACAGATCATTATGGATAAGCGAAAAAGGTTTTGTGGGTTTGTATTTAGAACTTGTAAAAGAACTTCTTTGATGCTTAGCAAATTCACAAGCGTCACATTGAACACAAAGATCTTTATTTATTGAAAT
>JANZLC010000004.1:14500039-14533169 GCA_026413385.1 Erythroxylum gracilipes
CATACTTACAATTAAAATGCCGGAAAATCATGAATGCATGTACCTATGAATAAATGCATAAGCAAGAAACCTGTTCCTCTACGATCAGAGGCCAGTAGCATGCTCAGTCAGTGAATGCAATGCAATCTATCAGTCTGACCCAATATTACCATAATACCCTTTGCTACCAGTAACGGGATGTTACATAGTGCCCAACGCTTTTTATAATTTTTTTCTAGAACTGAGATGTGAACTGTGATCCTCGGTCCAAAACTATCGATATAGGTACTCTATGGAGGCACACTATCTGATCAATATAAACTTGAGCAAGCTTGGACACCAAATAAGTAATCTTCATTGGTAGAAACTGTGTTAATTTCATCAATCTATCTACGATCACCCAGATTGGATCACATCGAGTTCTTGTATAAGGTAGGCCAACTTCGAAATCCATCGTGATCCTCTCCCATTTCCATTCAGGAATTGGCAGTGGTTGTAGCTTACTTGAGGGCATATGATGCTCAGGTTTTAATTGTTGACACTTCAAGCATTTAGAAACATATTCAGCTACATGTTTCTTCATACCGTCCCACCAATGCATATCTCTAATATTATGGTACACTTTGGTTGAACTTGGATGCACATTGTATGCAGTATAGTGCGCTTCCTCTAGAATCTCCTCTTTCAAGTTTTCTATTCCTAGAACACACAGTCTCCCATTTATTCTGAGGATGCCTTCTTTATCGTTTTCAAAATCTGGACATCGTCTTTTTGAATGTCATAAATAAGTTATTGAATTTTAGGATCTTAACCTTGGGCGATCCTAATCCTATCCAATAATACTGATCGCACTCTGATGTTGGCTAGTAATATTCCTACATTTGAAATCTGAAACTGAGTACCTCAATCCATCAAATCATGCAACTTCTTAGTCAAAGCTCTCCTCTTTATTATGATATGTGCCAAACTACTTGAGGATTTCCTATTTAAAGCATCTACCACGACATTTGCCTTCCCTGGATGATACTGGATCGTATAGTCATAATCTTTCATTCTTTGCCTAAGATTTAGATCTTTCTGTTGAAATATATACTTTAGAATTTTGTGATCTGTAAAAATCTCACATGGCTCACCATATAGGTAATGTTGCCAAATCTTTAAAGCAAAGATTACTACTGCCATTCTAAATCATACGTAGGATAATTTTGTTAGTATTTTTTCAGTTGCCTGAAAGCATAAGCAATCACCTTACCATTTTGCATCAATACACATCTAAAGCTAACTCTCGAACCATCATAGTACAATTGAAATCCTCCACCTTTCGTTGGTAAAGCTAATATTGGAGCTAAAGTTAAACACTCCTTTAGTTTTTGAAAACTATCCTCGTAAGCATTAGACTAAATAAATTGGACATTCTTTTGCATCAATCGAGTCAACAGGGCTACTATCTTAGAAACATTTTGAACAAATCTTTGATAGTAACTTGCTAACTTGAGAAAACTTCGTACCTTTGTCACGGTCCTTTGTTGTTCCCAATTCATCATAGCTTCTACCTTCTTCGGGTCCACTTGAATTCCACCTTGAGATACCACGTGTCCTAAGAATGAATCACTCTCAAGCCAGAATTCACATTTTGAGAACTTGGCATACATTTGATGTTCTCGATAAGTGTTTGACATGCTCCTTATCTGTCCGCGCATACACAAAAATGTCATCAATAAAAACAATCAAAAACCTATCCAAGAACGACTTGAATACTCTATTCATCATATCCATAAAAGCTGTTGGAGCATTTATAAGGCCAAAAGACCTTACTAAAAACTCATAATGGCCGTATTGAGTCTTGAAGGCAGTCTCAGATACATCATCTCCTATGATCCTTAGCTGATGGTATCCTAATCTTAGATCAATCTTAGAAAAGTACTTAGCACCTTGAATTTGGTCAAACAAATCGTTAATTCAAGGTAGTGGATACTTGTTGCAGATGGTCACCTTATTTAATTGTTGTTTATCAATACACAATTAGAGAGAATCATCCTTTTCCTTCACAATTTTCGTTGAAAAAATGGTGGCGACGACCGACAACAACCACCGAAAGCGACGGATAAACAATGGACATTTTTCGTCAATTTTTTTCCTTAGTTTTTCCAACAATTTTGGTGACGATGGTGGCTAAAATGGGTATGATTATGTCGAGCTCGTTGAGAGGAAGAGATTGGTATATAACACTAACCAGTTTGAGTCACTAACGGTGAAGAATGGTTAAAGAGAGGGAATTCATGAATGGTAACTTTTTGGGGGGTTAAAATGAAAATATGAGAAAATGGGGAAAAAGAAGAAGTTGTCTCTTATATATATAACATACGGGATGTTACAGGGAGGTTTGTGAGACCTTCTTTTTGGTGCTTGGTAAGAACCAACATTGCATAACTTTGGTAGCATGATGGTGACATGTTTTGACAAAAAGTTGATGCAATAAAGCTATCCAAAGAATTGCTAAGTCATTAAAAAGCTAGAAAGTGTGAAAGTTGTCCATTTCGGCAAAATACAGCCACATTCGGAAATGGAATGATCATGGCATTGTAGTAGTTGAAAATTCAGGTTTGAGACAAGTTAAATAGCACTTTAGTTTTTGGTCATGATAGTTATAAATAGTAGTTATGGAATGGCAGTTACTTTTGATTATGTCGGTTATGTTGGTTTGTCAGTTGTTTCGTCTAATATGAATGTTTGAATGTGTCAAAATGTTTCAAACATTTGCATATTCGAAATTATGATAAGTTAGCATGAAAAGATAAGATAGTTAGTGAAAAAAAAAAAGCAGTTAGACCTTATCCAAAATTGTTGCTCAGTTAGACCTTATCCAAAATTGTTGCTTATATATGTGTGTGTGTTAGCATTGTAGGTGGTTCGTTATTGTCATTGCTGATTCCAATTCCTATTACAGTGTTTGGTGTGCCAGTAAGTGTTTCGGTGGTGGTAGGTGATTATCAAAACTAGATTTTCTCTAATGATGAGAGATCAAACCATGATATACAGGTGGTTAGAGACAGACACAAGCACCACAAACACAAACACAAACTTTGCTTCCACAAACACAACAAAAGTCAAATGACAGTCGCAGTAATGGTGACACAATTAATTTGCCTTTTCCGATTTAGTTTCAAAGTATTTAACTAACGTTACACTTGAAGGATAAATTTTTATTATTTAATTTTTTGGGTACGCAAGGAGCCTATAAGAAAATAATAAATAATGACAACTGGGTTTCTTATACCGGACGATTGCTGGAAATGTTAATCAGAGTTTATTTTGAATGTTTTTGAAACTTTAGGATTTTTTTAAAGATATGTCAAAATGTTAAAGTTTAAATTAAATTTTTATTAAAATATTAGAATCTAGTTTGACTTTTTTTTGGTTAAAAATAAGCCGTATATATAATTTTTATTTTTGAGACTTGTTACTAATATCAAAATGTGGTAAAGGAAAAACAAAAGTTACGCAAATGTTAAATTGATATTTTTTAAAATGTTTATAAGACCTTAGAACTTGTTCAAAAGTTAGAATTTAAATTAAATTTTGATAAAAATATTAAATTTCAATTGATGCTTTTAGCTTAAAATTTTAAATATTATAAAATATTTAAGTTTAAATTAAAATATTCCGTAACTTTTGATTTGAAATTATGCTTTTTGCGCAAAGGTTAAATAGGAAAATGTACAGTCCAACCGGAGAAAAAGGAAGGTATTAAAGGGTTTAGACGGAGAGGGTGCTTAAGCAATTGACAGAGAAACCGAAAGAGTTGCAAAACTATATATTAAAAGCCCTTAGCCCTTTTAATTATATCTCTACCTACGCTGTCTCACAGGGATGCACCTGCGGCAAGTAGCAAGAATTTTTCTGAGGAAATTCCGTCTTCCTTCTCAAATAATACTATCTTCAGCTTCTTGCTGCCCAAACGAGTTGCCCAGTACGTATAAGTTTAATGTTATTTGTATGCTCTTTTCTTTGTCTTGGAATCCTTCTGAATCTGGTTTTGCGCCTTTTCAGCCCAAATAAACTATTTCCATAGGCATGGTTCTGGAAGTTCCGGTTGGAGGATGAATCCTCACGTATGGAATGTTGTAGCTGGACAAGCGGGTAATGTTACTGTATTATATCTGTATCATGATCGTTATTCTTAATGTGCGAGTAAATTTGAATAATTTTGAAAGAAAAATTGGAAATTCTTATATTATTTGTGGTGATTATTGGGTAAATTGACCGAATTTATGTGGCAACTTATGATTTGTATTAAACTTACAAATCCAATCATCAAAGCCACGCTACACAGCTGTGTATAAACTGCATGATTGCCGCTTTCTAGCTGTTTGTTTCTTATTCTTTTCATTGGAGTCCTCCATGGCTGAGTTTTACCTTCAACGACTTGTAGACACTTTTCTACTTTTGTGTATTATTCTAAGCTTTTTCTAATGGAATACCTCTACAAATCTCTGTGACTTTCAACTTTATGATTAGATTCTAGGCTGAGCACAACATCCTTATGCACCCATTTCACATGTTGGGCATAGCTGGTGTATTCTGTGGCTCATAATTAGGCCTCTACAAATGCAAAAAGTGATAAATTCCTTTAGTTGCTAGAAGCAATAATTGATGATAACACGTTTAATACAAAATCTTTCTCTTAACAAGTGGATGCTTTCTTGACCTTAAGAATGGGAATTTGTTTTCAATAACAATTGGTTTCTATAGAATGAGTATTATTAATATGTTTCGTCAAATTGGACACTTGGTAGTGTTAAAAATAGGGAAATGATGGCCTATTACATATTTCTTTGTCATTACCTTAATTGTAATTGACTTTTGCAAGGCATTTGAATTTAAACTTAATCTTGGTGCTTGTTTTTGAAGATATTTTAATGATATGTATATCATTACGGTTCGTGTTTGCAGCAATTATGCTTGGGATAAATTCCAATCTCATATTTTCAAATGCGTCAGTTGGAAGTAGTTCAGAGAATGATTTGAATGGTGCTACGGTAATTGGATTACAAAAGGTTGAGGATGGTTCTGTAGTTTCAAATATACATACATCTAAATGGAGGATATTTACTGATAAAGGGAGGGAATTCTTCCTACAGGCAAGCACATTTTGCCCTATGTCTCAAAATTCTAGAAAATTGCCTCTTCCTTTTCTATCATTGTTGTCAAATTTATTCTTGTTGCAGTTAAGCACATTTTTCCATATGCTCGTAGTTCTTGAAAATTGCGTCATCCTTTAGTATCATCCTTTTCATATTTTCTTGAAAATTTATTTCCTTGTGTTTTTTTAGGGAAAATTAAATGAGGCTGAAAAACTCTTCTTCTCTGCCATTCAAGAAGCAAGAGAAGGTTTTGGGGAGAGAGATCCCCATGTTGCATCAGCTTGCAACAATTTGGTGAGTTGACATTAATATGCATTCATAGGTTAAGAGTTGTTGTTTGTGTGGTTCTTGGTTTAGTTTTTGCATAAATTGTACTTATCATGACAAGGTTAGAACTATGGTTAAAAGTTAGCTTGCCATCATTTTGCTTGAAATTGTTTGTGGTTATAGGCATATCGGATTCTTAATGATATAAACGTTACTTCTTTCTTATTAGACACTAAGTTATTTTTTTAAAATGCTTATCCTAGATGTAGTGAACGGAATCTAGTAATGTGAAAAAGGGATTATAGTGCTAATATATGCGAAAATCTTCCATACAAGACTCATTATGATTTCATATTGTTGTTAGGTTAAGATTGACAAAATATTTTTAAGGGAATGAATAATTAGATCCTATTTTCCAATGAAAACCCTACAAAAAATTTCCTGATCATGATTGTGGTCATATGTGATAAGTAGCAATAAGGGTATTACTTCCTATCGAATGACGAATTCTAGTATGTTATTTTAAGAGTTTTGTATTTGTCGAGCTTATAAACTAGATGGTGTAGGAGTTCCATACTAAATGTATTTGGAAAATCTTGGGCAATTTAATGTTTTTTTTTCCTACGGTTTATTTGTATTATAGATGCCAATTAAATCCAATGGAATAATACTACAATAGAATCAATATTGTTGCTAACACCTTCTACACTTAGTGTTCAAACCTTCTTATTGCTAATCTGTTTCAGTATGGCAAGGTCTTCTAGTTCGGTGAACTCTGTTGAGCTTTGTGCTCTCTTATTTGTTGTTTGTTTTCATTTTTGTATCCTTTTCCCTTCCTAATACTTAGGAAGGGAAGAATTCTAAATGCATACTTAGGATGGGAAGAATTCTAAATGCATTCAAGATTAAATGGAAGAATAATTGTCTATTTTTTATCAATGCTTATGTTCGTATTATGCATAGGAGATAATTAGTTAGAGGATTTTATGGAATAAGATTATTAGTTAGTTGTATATTTTAATTGGATAAGATTATTACTATATATTTATTTATATCCTATAAGTAGTTATATGATTGTGTATATCCCTAATTTCTAGGATATATTTTAGGGATATCTCCTGTATATATTCTTGTAAACTATTCAAGTAAAGACAAAAAAGTATTATTCTACTTTTCATGGTATCAGAGCCATCAACTCTTTTTTTGGAAACTTTTGTCCAAAATTCTGTTCTTATGCAAGGAAAGATAGCTGCTGAAACCTAGCCAAGGAGCCATGTCAAAGGATACAACTACCAGTGAGGTCTCTCCATTAGACAACATTGCTATAACCCACACAGGGGACGTACCAAACATTCAAGCAGCCTATCGTCTGAATGGGGAGAATTATCTGATGTGGTCTCAACTTGTTCGAACATTCTTAAGGGGAAAAGGCAAGCTTAGCCATTTGTTGGGGACTGGACCAACCAAAACTGATCCTAGATTTGACGCATGGGATGAGCATAATTCCATGGTTATGTCATGGCTATGGAACTTAATGAATCTTGAGATAAGTGACCCCTATATGTTTCTCAGCGTAACTAGGGAGATTTGGGAGGCAATTCAACAAACTTACTCTATGGTTACTGATGTTGCTCAAGTTTATGAGATCAAAACTCATATTTTAGCAACTAAACAAATGACTCGCTTAGTAACTGAACATGCAAATCTCTTGCAAAGTCTATGGCAGGAATTAGATCATTATCAATGCATCAAAATGCAGTGTGCAGAAGATGCTGGAATGCTAAAACGATTTATGGAAAAAGATCGAATCTTTGAGTTCCTTGCTGGTCTTAATGTAGAATTCGATGCTATGAGAATCCAAATTTTGGGAAGAGATGATCTTCCATCCTTGAATGAGGCCATTGCTATGATTAGAACTGAGGAAGGGAGAAGAAGTGATGCTGGAAATACATCCAGCAACAAATTAAGGATCTACCCTAGTAACTAAATCCACAAATTTGAAGGAGGTAAATGCTGCACAAACTGCAGAAGACAATAGGTAGTCTCCTCCATCCAAGTCATTAAATAAAGACACCCTCTATTGCACATGCTATAAAAAGCACCTTCATACAAGGGAGTAGTGCTGGAAACTAAATGGCAAGACGAATACTCAGAGAAAAGGTGGAGGGAAACAAGTACATGCTAAGCTCACATATGAACAATACAGAAATAACTCAAGATAAGACCTAAGAGTTTAACAAAGCAGATATTGAAAAATTAAGATCCCTTTTGAATACAATTGAGAAACCATCAGCTATAGGTACAGGTTCATGTTCATTGGCCTTTTCAGGTATTTCCTCCATCCCTTGTATTTCTAGTTCCTTAGAAAATAAATCTTTAACTATGTGGATAATCGACTCAGTAGCAACTGATCACATGACACATTCCTCTAAACTTTTTATCACTTAGATACCTTCCTCTAGCCATAAAAAGATAACAATAGCAGATGGATCAGTCGTCATTGTAGCTGGACAAGGATATCTTCAGTTAAATGACACTCTTATCTTAAAAGATGTCCTCCATGTTCCCAAATTATTTGCCAACCTAATTTCAGTACATAAACTTACCAAAGACTCTAAATGTCAAGCTGTTTTTCTCTTTCCTCTTGCATCTTTTAGGAACAGGGCACAAAAGGGACAATTGGACATGCTAGTGAGAGGAATGCCCTTTACTACCTATAGAATAAAGAACGACATAGCAAATTCGAGGTTTTTCTTCCCACATCTTTCCTTTAAGAGTCAGTCATATCTAGGAAAGAAAAATTATGGCTTTATCATTGTCGTTTAGGACATCCTCCTTTTGATGTAATAACGTCTATGTTTCCATCATTCTTTGATAAAATAGATGTTGAGTCTTTCCATTGTGATGAATGTGACTTTGTAAAGCACAAATGTGCATCTTTTACAATAAGTAATAAAAGAAGCCATACCCCTTTTTATCTAATTGATAGTGATATCTGGGGTCCCTCACCAATTCCTAATGTTTCTGGGGCAAAATGGTTCATATCCTTTATTGATGATTGCACAAGAGTTACTTGGATCTATTTGTTGAAACACAAGTCAGATATTAGTACTCTTCTCCCAAATTTTATACCATTATCGAAACTCAGTTTGATGCACAAATCAAAAGATTTCATTTTGACAATGCGAAAGATTATTTCAATCAACTGTATCACATTTCTTCCATGAAAAAAGGATCATTCATGAATCTTCATGTTTTAATACTCCTCAACAAAATAGAGTTGCAAAACGAAAAAATAGTCATTTGTTGAACATCACAAGGGCACTACTCTTTCATACAAATGTTCCCAAAAATTTTTGGGGGGGAAGCTGTCCTTACTTCTGCCTCCTTACATAACAGATTGCCAACTAGAGTTCTTAATTTTCAATCACCAATAAATGTTCTTACACAATTCTATCTCAATCTAAGCCTCTCCAATACTCTTGTTCCTATAATTTTTGGAAGTATAGCCTATGTTCATATTCACTCTCAAAATAGAGGAAAACTTGTTCCTTGTGCTCTTAAATGTGTTTTTGTTGGTTAAAACACTCCTTTTGTGGTATAATTTCTGAACCAATCTTTACCTCCACATTGGTAACCACTTTATGTCCCGAAAAGTTACACTTCACATACTCAGTCTTAGTCATACTCAATCTAAAGCCTTTCGACTCTAACGTATGCCTCCAAAGTTCAAGCTTGACATTGGCCCCCTCTTTTGTCTCATGCACTAAAACTAATTTAAAAATGACTTTGTGATGCTCAATGAAAATTTGTTTAATTTTTCTTACTAAAAATTGAATGTATTTCCACTTTAATTTTTCTTTAATAGTTTAGAGTATAAGTTTATTAAGGAATAATTACAATCCTTATTAAATGGGATTCTATTGTTATTTTTTGAAGTTTAGCTGGAATTCTTGTTCCATTCGAATTGGGTTTCAAAATTTGTATATATTAGGAAAGTTAGACCCATATGATTTCTTATTTATTCCTAAGATTAACTTTCCTCATGTAATTTATTTATTCCTAGGAAAGTTAGACCCAATCCTCTTCTTCTTGTGCTCACCTTTTTTTTGTTCTTATGCTCAAATTTCTCGTCTTCCCTTTCCCATCATCATATGTAAAGCTGTGCCACCAAATGTTGCCTCACTGCTATAGCCTAATGTATCCAATTTGTGTATGCAATATTCATTTTGCAATTTGTCTTCTTCTGTTCGTTGCTATGAACAATATCCTTGCTTTGTGCATTGGAAAGTCAAACCTCATTTTAAGCCATCTATAGTAAGTATATTGAGCTTCCCAAAAATTGACGTGTCATTATGTTGTGGCATGCTACTATGTATTCTCGTACCAATATGGTTCCACATTACACTACTATTGGAGTTAATGAAAAGTATTCAATTGAGAAATTTCGATAAGTAAGAGGACTCCATTATGCAAAGAATTGAGTTAAAAGACTCGATTGATAAATTTGGCATAGTGTATACCATTGCTTGTAAGCATTCACTAGATTAGTGGCTAGTGTTTTAGTGTGTTTCAAACAGTTGAATGTTTGGGTTATATGATGCAGTATAGATATGAAGTTCCTATATTAGTATTTTGTTAAGAACTCAAGTATCCCCTCGTCTTTCTCTTGGCCTCTCTTTCTCTCTCCTTCTTTTTCCTTTTGTCTATTACATTATGACTAAGCAAATTCTAAATATTTTTTAGTTTGCTTTTGTTGGAGTTTTTGTGAGAAGAAAAAAGTAAAATAGTGAAATGGATTTATTTCCTATTCAAAACTAACTAGTGACATTTTGTTGCCTTATGCTTTGTGAACTTTGCTATTTAAGTTGGGCACTACATATGGAAAGAGTGCAATTGTAGAGTATTCAAACAAGAAAGTAGGAGCATTGAGATGATTTTTCAGGTCGTCTTCCTACATTGCAGATTGGCCATGTTAGCCAGAGTAATAGCTGCAAATATAATAAATAACATGAAGAGCAAATGGGGATTGGAGTAATACTGGACTAAGTGGTCTCGCAAGTTCCCTTGATCTCAAGATATAGACGATTACTAGGAACCATAATCCTCTGTAATCTAGATTCTATGGATTATACTAGTTTTGTCCTCTAGATTGTACATATTTTCTTATAATGAAATCTATTAATTTTCGAAAAAAAAACTTTGCTATATTATCACTTTGGCTATTCTTTTTCTTTTTCCTCAAAAATTAAGGCCTACCTATTGCATCACTACTTTTTCATTTGTTTGTTTAGATTTTTCTTAAATGCAAATTGTGGAATTGGTTAATCTATTTTTTTCCCTTCTTTTTGCACTTATACTTATTTCAATTGCAGTAATACTAGCTAGGAACTATCAGTTAATGCAAAGAAATGCTTTTGCTTGCGGAATAGTAGTCCTACGGAAAGCTATTTTTATTGGAAGCCATTTTTCATCTTTGCTCTTTGTTTTTTGGTTTCTGTTTTCTTAGGCTGAACTTTATAGAATCAAGAAGGAATTTGATAAAGCAGAACCTTTGTATTTGGAGGCTATCAACTTGTTGGAGGAATCATTTGGTCAAGAAGACATACGGTATGGTATGATTATATGTTAGGAGCATGAATACTATTTTCGATTGTGTGAATAAGAGCTAATTTGCTCTGTATTGTATTACTAAGAGCATGTAGTATATATATACATGAATAGGAGTACAAAATAGGCTAGATAATCTATACAGATACAGAAGATAATCCTAGGATAATGTTTATCTCTAAGATACTGCTATCTAATCTATAGAATCAGATTACAATCAGATTATAATATTATAAGATAATAAGTATCTTGACCACAGTTTTCCATTCAAGTGTGTGAATAATGCAAAGCTAGCAACATAAGAGCTATGCCAAACAGGTGTAACCCTGGCAAGATTAATCAATGAAGGACAGACTAAATTAGACAAATGCAATTTTGCCAAGACTAATGCCACTTCCTGCTCTCTCCACAATTTTCAAGTATCCTTCCACTTGGAAAGTAATCCTTCTACTATCAAATTTTCAAGGTTAAACTAAATCACAAGGTAGCCATGATGCAAAATCAAGTTTTCAGAGCACATCCTGTCCATATGCAGACCTGGCATAGAAATACTGGCAGGCTGGGAGAAAGGAATTAAACAGCAGATGCTCCATTTTAACAATTTACTTCATTTGCAATATTCCCTCTTAAAGATCATTTCAAGAAGTTCTGTATAAATAGGTGGCTTTCATATTTACTACAAAAATGTTAAACTAAACTCTCCCAGAGCATGTTTGCCTCGAAACAATTTGGGTGAGTCATCAACTTGTTCAAAATTAAATTCACGTCAAACCCATACTACTCAATGACCAGTAAAGATGTATCAAGCACATCCAATGTGCACAAACCCTTTACATGAAAAACCAAGTGCACAAGTCAAAGTAATGGATATCAAAAAAAACCACAACCTACCCAGTTTCAAGCATTGTCGTTGGATAAAAATTCTTAAAATCTTCTGATGACATGTCTGGCCACCCAAGAGTACTGAAGGGCCATAGTGAGCTGCAGAAAAAAGCTGAACAATATGAGGTTTAAAAAATCAAACTAATTTCATTTGCTAGTAAGTATGAAAAATCAAACTAATTTCATTTGCTAGTAAGTATGGTAGCTTTATTAATGCAAGAATTAAAAGCCATTCATCGAGTGATATAATAATTGCATCACTTCACCCAATTCTAACCCAGATCAAACCAGTTATATAACGAGATACTTTATATGATATAAATGGTGAAGGATAATCAATACAAAATGTGATGGAAGAAATGGCAAATGATACGAGTTCATGTATGAAACGAAGGAAGACGGATAGTGAACAAGGCATAAAGTTTTCAACAAATCAATGCTTGGAGTCGTTACACAACATTAACCCATTACTTTGTCCAAGAAGACCTGTGATGGGGAATTAACTCCAAGATAGAACACTATCTCTTCATCAACATAAAGCTGAGCACTATTAATTTTGCTCCAGTTTATGAATAATTTTCTGCCGCAGAAGTTGTATTAGAAAGCAATTAAACCCTAACCTCTTCCACATTTTAGCATATAAAATTAAGCAATACATTCAGTAACTCATATACCTTGAAAACCAAGTATCAAGAACATCTGGGTCTTGATATATTTCCACATCTTTTCCATACTTATCATGAGCTTTTTCAAGAGCTTCATCAGCACTTCTAGCAACTATGTAATCCTCTTCACATTTTTTTCCAACAATATACCAAACAGGTATGCGGTGTCCCCACCACAATTGCCTGCTTATACACCAGTCCTTGATATTGGACAGCCAATGATTATATATCTGCATCAAAATTAAGGCAGAAGAAATTTGAAAGAGAGAAGACAACAGAAGCATATGCAAAGCACACAGTGTCAAGCCATATTATATTACTCAGAGAATTTGCACGTCCATGGGCGCACGACATCATATTGCAGCATCATAGTGGTAATTATTATAAAGTACAGAACTCCATCTTGTAATAAAATTGAAAAACCTTAATTGAAAATGATACCTACAACTAACCTCAGAATAATTTATATGAATTAAGGAATACAGTGAATAAGATGCTCAAGGAAACTTGTCCAACAATCTATTTGTTTTTTAAAAAAAAAAAATTAAAGATTGCATTGATTAAATATTTACAATCTAGAATACAAAAGGTCGAAGCTAATCCAAAAGGTCTAGATTACATAGAGTTGTGGTTCCTAGTAATCATCTACAACTTGAAAACTAAGGGATACTTGTGAGACCACATAAACAGTATTAGTCCAATCCCCATCTTCTTTTCATACTACTTGACAGCTTTGAAAAAGGTCAGATTGAGTGAGAATTTACAGTTCATGCTCTAATATCATGTGACGAATTGTAAAACTGTGCACTTTTTGGGTTGTTAACCCTAACTCACTACTGAATATATTATATACAAGTGTTACATAATTACAGGACTGACTAAAATACACTTATTTTCATACACTCTCGAATGCCACATTATCAAAATGCAGGACAGGTCCTGCTCTCCATCCTTACTGGCAATTTAGCCAAGAATGCATTCTCCAGCATAACTTGCCATGCTCATATAGTCTTGGGATTGTTTAGTTTCTAATGCTCCAATAGAATGACTCTTCGTAGCAGCCAAACCTCAAAATTTTGACATTCATTTGGCTTTACTCTACTAGAAGCACTCAGGCTTCTAGTCAAAGCAGGTTCCCAATATACCAGGACTAAGGGAGGACACAAGTCATCATTATCTGATGCCCTCGCTTTCTCCATCAATCCCTTTTTTGGTATTTAGGATAAATTTTGATAAGGGTGAATTTGGTTTGCTATTATTTAAGGTGGCTGTGTCTAAGGTTCAAACTAAAAGGGGATTCTATAACAAGGGCCAAAATTGACCATGGAAAGGATACGCACAAGCAGGAAGCTACAAAAATATAAGGTGTTGGGCTGAAAAACAGATACTATTCAGAAGTCAAATTGCTGAAAGCCACCCCAAATCATATCCAACATACCTTTTCAAATCTCTCAGGTATAATGGTTAGTCTTCCGTCTTCAACTGCTCGAAGTGCCTTCTCAGCCAGTGGTTCCATGTTTATAAACCACTGCTTACTCACTAGTGGCTCTATTATCTAGAATATGTCATGCATCAAAATTAGTTGTAGAAGAGTTATGCATCTCAAGTCTAATAAATATTTTAAAATGAAAAACGAGAAAGATTATTTTTGCTCACTTCTCCTCCACGTTGAGATCTAGGAACCCGCAAAGTGTGAGGCTCCTTTTTCACAGCTAATCCAGTCTCTTCAAGATCTGCCCATAGTTTCTTTCGTGCTTCAAATCGATCAAGGCCACTAAAATTCCAAGTCATTATCATAGATTAGATGTATAAAACCCTGGTCAGCTGCAAAATTCTTGAAAAACATTCATAACCATACCAATAAAGCCCAGCAACTTCATTAAGAGTTCCATCCTTATTCATCACGTTAAGTATTGGGAGACCAAGCTTTCTAGCAAGGAAGTAATCATTGTGGTCATGTCCAGGGCTTATTTTCAAAACACCAGTCCCAAATTCTTTATCTACATGCTGTCAAAGAGCAATAGTTTACTTCCACAAAATCATTCTAAATACATCAAAATCAAATAAAGAATGAAGTCTATCACCTTTAACACTCACTTTATGACAGATAAATTCATATCAGAAAAAGGTAGGTGCAACATAAGTAAGAGGATCACAACAGGAAGTAAGATAAGTTGGACAGCTACAGAATCAATGTCCAAATAAATTTGTTTTTCGCAAACAGAAAGAACTTCACTAATTCTTCAACAGTGAATTTGCGGTGAAGGAATATGATAAGAGCAAACTGAGAAAATATAAGTAGAAAACTAAAATTTGGGTCACCCCGTATTTGATGTCTAATGCATCATTCCAAAAGAATAGTAACGAAATTAAATTGGAACATTATCTGAAAACAACTAATAGGAAAAATGGATGGACATGTTACCCTATCACAGATAATGGGCACATGACGGCCATATGTCATAGGTACAACAACCATCCTTCCGATATACTTCATATAGCGTTCATCCTGCATAATGTATTGCCCAATAAAAAAGTGCTATCGTACATGGATACGAAATTACTAGAAGAAAATGATAGAAACAAAATCATGAATGCTAAGCTAACTTCTTGGCAACCTTAAGGCAGTTGTTATTTTGTGCTTGTACTAAATACCTCATATAACAAACCAGTTTGAAAATATGGCACATTAAATTCCAGAACTGTAATCAAATAACTTTTCAATAATTCTTTAATATATTGCTACCCTGAGGTTTTTATAACAAATCAATCAAACAATAGAAAGAACTCAGAGATTCCTATCTTTCTAAACCAATGATGAGATTATGTTTTAACCACAATCTTTCTTTTTCATTACAATCGCTGGTCTCCAAACAAAACACAGGATTTACAACAACTCTTGGTGTAATATGAATCTCCAATAAGGTAAGCATTTTAGGCCATCAGTTTTGATCGAGATATCAACATTCCTCTTGGTTATGGGGTGTGCATGGATTCTGTCTTAGCCGAGGTTTTTAGATGTGGCAGTAGTGATATTCGCAATTTGTGTTTGGGCTTTACCAACAGAAGCTCAAGTGCAAGATAAGGATATGTGAAATCCAATCATTACTAGGAGACTGACCAAACTCATATAAGGTATAGAGCGAACGGATTGTAATACAGTACAAGTCCGTGAAATAAAGGCCTATCTCTAACTAACTAACATGCTGTCCCACCTTAGGGTTCACTGCAATGGCAACATCCCCAAATAAAGTCTCTGGACGAGTTGTCGCTACTATCAAAAAGTCACTCCTACCACGTGAAAAAAAAAAAATAGATAATTTGAAGATAAAAAAAAGGAACACAAAAGTTCAAAATATTAGGAAATAGTGTAAAAATTGCAGACAGTGTCTAAGAGAACATATGAGAAACTTTTTGAATATAATAAAATCAAATATAATATCAGCTAGAATACCAAACTTTTCTCCTACAATAAATTAATAGAATAACAGGATCTTGTCCAGCGAAGGCATCCCCAGTTTAGAGCTCATAAATTTGCAGAAAAGTAAATCCTCATCATCCCTTTTTTTGTTTTAAAATCTAGAACCACAAAGTAGGCCACTAAGCATACCAATTTATATATCTCAGTGCATTTCTCTAGCTCCATTTTTACACCAGAAGATATGGTTCACCACAGGATAATGAAATCTTTTGCAATTTTAACTCCAAAGCAGGTATTGTAAGTTACATAAACCCTTATAAAGAAGCAAAAAGTTCCATACTTCAAAGAATACCATTTCAATTTTCTGAAAATTAGTTATCGAGTTTTTGGGCACACCATTTAACAGATTACATAAGTACCAATAATGAAATTGATAACTACGTGAACAATACTGCATTGCTTGATGTTCATTGATCCAAGAATTCTACTAAACACCACAACCCTGAGGAAAACTACTATTATTCTCCAACATAGGAAGGAAAAGCAACAAAAACCGTGCAACTCCTATGACTACCTTGAACCTCCGGCTACACGATACTTGATGTGATATAGAGTACCAGGTTCTTCCGAGTATTCTACTTCCTAAGTCAAAAGGGGGGGCTTACATCAAATAATATTTTTTGCCATAAAAAATGCAACAAATGAATCCTAAACAGCATACCAGGTCTGATACTGCAGTCTGTAGGTTAGGAGACCAGTTAACCAAGTAAGACCCTGAAAGAAAGGCAATATCAGTTGACTACAGATTCCCTACAAACAAGTGATTGAAGCCTTATAAAGCAAATTTTACACCATAGATTGATATATGGGCCAAACAATGTACAACAAGGGAAAACAACCTCCATAATGTCACCATTAATAAGGCCCACATTAAGGCATAAAATGATAGGAAAGTTAAATAGTATCTCAGAAACAATCTGAATGATAAGGTTGCAGTACCAGCAGAAATGTCATAGCATGATTCTGGTTGAATAAAAAAGTCATAAAACACCAGCTCTCTAGTTTGGCAGGGTTAAAAGGGTGGTGTGTTGCACGTTCTGGATTTGGTAAATTTGGCTTACTAAGATCCCATATTAACCAAAAGAATCATCTAATAAAAGTTCTGCATTTCATGAAAATACGCCCAGACATTAGAAGTCTTTTAAATATCACAGAACCTGCATCAAGGGCTACAAAGAAAATGTAACGAGGATCCAACTATTTGACCTTGATAGATTAAGCCCTTTTCATGAAGCTTGATGAAGGCCTCAATCACAGCCCCTGTAAAAATGTAAGGATGTAATATCAAAAACTAAGTGAGAACTAGATACCCACATGTCCACTTGACTAATGAATGATACTTCATGATTTTTCTAAGACATGCTCAAATAGGAAATTACACCATAAGAGATTGACAAGTATATGGAATATAAAAGGTAAAACATTAACCATAAGACAAATGGAAAAATTAACAAGGGTTGATCCCTAAAACAGTCCATGTATATATCTATTTACTACATATGAATTTTCCAGATTCGCCAATGATCTATTGGGTAGAAATTTTTCTCACGACTAAGCTCTTCATCAAGGGTAAAATGCTCTCTAGTCCAGTCACAGGAGGCGCCAAGCCTC
Organism: Erythroxylum gracilipes; assembly: GCA_026413385.1. Taxonomy (NCBI): domain Eukaryota; kingdom Viridiplantae; phylum Streptophyta; class Magnoliopsida; order Malpighiales; family Erythroxylaceae; genus Erythroxylum; species Erythroxylum gracilipes. Next base: position 14,517,679 of record JANZLC010000004.1, read on the forward strand.
TTAATCTGATCCACTATAGTTCCTCCATATCTGAAACATAAAAACACAGTAAGAGATCCAGAATTAGACCAAAAAAGGAAGGGAGAAAAAGATGGGATTCCCTAACAGCTGAAACATGCATGTCAATGATAGAAGAACCCTCAAAAACAATAGAGACCATGGAATCCTTGAAAGTTGAAAACTTTCATCCTTTTGTAATTTAAGTTCCTTTAACCTTCAACTCAAGTGAAAGATAAGATTAGTAGCAAGAAACACATGTTCTGACATTGCTGATATGGGTTTGCTATCAAATTTAAACATAAATCATTCAATAGGTCATGAGTTTTCATAACATGTGAATGATTTCTTTTTATGACCATACGTCATGCATCTCATTTTAGTTAACAACTTCAGCTGAATTTCAAGTAATGAACACAAATTAAGAAAGAATTTTTCATCATTGTGATTACTTTTTAAAAGTATCGAATATTAAGTTGTAATGCTAGGCATCAAATGCAAAAACTTAAGCTATTAGATAAGGCTCAGTTTTACATGACACACTAACTGTTACAGAACCCCCCCTCAGATAAGACTCAGTATGCTACCCTCTTTCTGTTTACCTATACAATCACAAATTATGCGTTACAGTGTCTGTTCCATTCAGATCAAGTTGATACTCCACAAAAACAAGTCTTCTAGCGGAAGTTTTAGAAATAGTTTTTCACAATTTTTATGGTGACTATATTTGGATTTTTATTCTGTGTAACCATTGTAGGAGGTCTTCATAAGACTCCATGGTTTGAGCTCAAAATTAAGTTTGACCAGACACTGGTAGTTCAAAGTTCACTTGTCCTTTCAACAGAGGTCCAATTCGTAACACTCTTTGATTTAAATTTATAGAGCAAGTCACAATTACTATGAAATAGGAAGAACTAGGACTGTCCATGAATGCATGGCAGGCAGCCACAATCAAAATATCAAGTGTATACATGCTCTGACGCAACCACACATGAACACAAACAAGTATACATATGAGTAGAAAAGATGCCAAGAAAAGGGAAATTTTCATCTCATGAACAAGTAAAAGGACAATATTGAGATATGAGAATACTTCTCTTTCCACTCCCATACTCTTCTAGTGAATTCATCCCTACCCAGTTCAGTCCTTTTGATTCCTTCAGAAGCAAGCATTTTTTCTACAACCAACTGAAACAACATAGTATATGATCTTCAACAATAGGTATTGATGGAAAAAAAAAAAAGGGGGGGAATTTTAAATAAAGGACACTCACTGGAAATATCTAGCATCAGTGATGAACTATGATATCTATTAACACACTATTTAGCCCAGGTTTTGGGATAAATCTTTTGCATCTACCTGATAGTAAACATTGAACTGTTGCTTTCAACTTTATGATAACTTCAATTCAAAACTTGATCCTTTGTAGCAACTAACTATAAATATTAGGGTTTATAGCCTACTTTTTGCATCTGTGACTATCAAAGGCGTATAAAAGTCAATCAATTGCCTGAATAGGTAAATAATCAAGTTTCATAAACGATGTAATAATTTTTAAGGTTGATACTGCCCCTTAGTAAGTATATTCAGTGTGTGTCCTTAAACATGTTCATAGCAAGGACATACCCAACAACACGGAGAAGTCAAACAAAGATTAAAAGAAGACCAAAAATAAACATAAAGAATATTGAAGGAAATCACTATTATGTTCAAAACAGGAATCAGTGAATGGGATCATTGACAGAAAAAAGAAATTGACCACCAGCTTTTATCTAAGCATGTCAGGCTGTAGGCCAACCTGAGTAGCAATACCAGCATGATCAGTCCCAGGAAGCCAAAGTGTTGGTCTTCCTTTCATTCGATTGTATCTAACCATTATATCCTAAGCACAAGAATGACAAAGTTATGAGAATAGAGAAACATCATTAATGAAGCAGGTAATACGTACAGGTAAAATCAGCCAGACAAAACTAATGTGGTATTTAACTTTCTTTCATTTACTTGTATCTGACCATGATACAGGGATGTATACAGATTACAGAATAAGGAAAACAGAGGAACATGATCCCTGGAGCAGGCCACACATCGTAGAAAAACAAAGAGACTGTAATTGTATCATGCTATCTGAAGTATATTTCATTCGATGGCATCTCCCTATGATATCAAAAGTCATTTCATTCGATGGCATCTCCCTATGATTTCAAATGTCATAAGCACTACAATGAAGGGTAAATGGAGAAACAATATCAAGCAGGTCGTGCGTTAAGATGAGAAAGATCAGACAGCAAAAGAATGTTACCATGCTATACAAGTTTAAACCAATATGTAAATTTCAACCGCTTCCCTCAGACGACATGGAATCAGTTAACAGCTTACCATCATGCAGTTCATATCCATCAATTATTTGAAACAACAAACGACATGAAAGCAAAAATCTACAAAACAAAATAGAAATGCTTAAAGAAACCTCTCTCAATCCAGATGCGAAACATACAAAATATAGAAGAGGAAACAAGAAAAACACAAAGCCGTAAATAAACTCATGGCCTAATGCACTAATGCACTTGGAAGTCGCTAAAGTTTGTAATCTATAACATTAACCCACTTGAAAAATCAACGTAGGAGGTCAAAAATTTTAACCATGCATTGATCAATAGAGTGGAAATATCCACTAGTTATGATACCATTTATTTGCAGGACATCTTACGTGATGTAGCAACTGAACTACTCACCCTTATATAATACTTCCTTAGAAAATGGACTTCTCTTTATTTTTTTTATTTTCCATTTAAATACCACATCATATTAGAGTCTCCATTATATAAGACGCATCATTATCAATGCAATTGTCAACTTCAAAAGGAAGGTATGTGATTAAAGTTTTCCACTCATCACCATTTATTAATTAGTTAAAATTATCAAATTGCATTTGATTGAACTTAGAGAGTTTAAATACACCATTATACAAACTTATGGGATTAGTAACAGAGTACACCCAAAACCAAACTTTGCCACCAAAGACCATAAAATAATGCTTACAACTAACAAGAATCTAATCACATATCAGTATTAGCTTGTTGAGAATACTGGAAAGAAAACTAACATATAAACCTAATGGGCTACTCCACCTATAGCCAACTAGTTTTAAGATAGAACCTCACTTGAGCTTGTGCGTGGTCTAACTTTTCTCCTCGTGTGGGCCTATAGGCCCATTGCAAATTTAACACAGTTGTTCTTAACAATTCACATCTACCCTCATTTACGTAATCCACTTAACCTACAATCTATTCTCAATTCAATCATTTTTCAAACCAACACAATCACTTTACTCCAAATAAAGGTACTGGAAAAGAAAAGGCCTTGTTTCATTTTCTAAAAAACTATTTTCTTCAAAAAAACACAACATTCGTTATAGCTTTGATAACAAGTAGTATCAAAACATTTTACAAGTCATAAAACTTAATTCAAGTCCACTGAAGAAAACTAGGGGGAAGATAGCACATATACAATAAAACCAGCCAATATTGTGACATGACAAGGAAGTTTTCTTGATAACCTCTACATTAGCTTATTTGTTCAATTCTTTATCTAATTGTAACCACACTAATATTGTTCATTCAATAGAGAAAGGTAAGGAAGAGAGAGAGTCCCCTTGGGTCATTTCCTCAATTCAGAATACAAACAATGGTTTATTACAAGTCTCTTTTTATGTTGGAACAAATTTTAACAAGTATTAGCAGCATTTAAATAACCAAAATAGAGGTTTTAGTAATGATAATAACTACTCTTCATGAAAAGTACTTGCTAATTATGAATTATTTTGTTTTGGTTAGGAAACATAATCAGTGAACAAATTGCAGGGATCATATTGATCGATATATTTACCTCACCATAGTACTATATTAGACTGTAGATACTCAAATATAAATACATGATTGTATAAGACAAATATGATATTATGAAATGAAATAAGAACCTGAGCAAAAATCAGAAATTCAAATAGAGATACAAACCTCCAGAGTCACAAACATTGCATGCCCCATATGAAGTGAACCAGTTACATTAGGAGGTGGCATTGATATCACAAATGGATCATTTCCGAGATCCAAATTTGGTTTAAAATATCCTTGGGATTCCCACCTAGACTCCAAAATTACAAAACAAAAATAGTCAAGATACACAAGAGAGTGCCATGATAAGCATCATATGCACCAATTTAGGTTCCTAAATGAAAGTAAACCCTTAAATAATTTCAAAATGGAGCAATTAAATAATCATTATTCAAATATGCACTTTGTAATTGTTATGAATAATGGGATAATTTGTATTTATTAATAATCCTCTATTTATATACATTATAAGTGCCTAAAGATGGTAGGAAAATAGTATTTCAATCCCTATAATCAAGCTTCCTACAATCAAGCTACAACCCTTATTATATCTGTATATTAATTCATAATTTGTAACAGTAACACTTTCCCTCAAGCTGGAGCACAAGAGTTGATTGTGCCAAACTTGTTATACAAATATTCAACCTGGGTCACATTTAGAGCCTTTGTAAAGAGATTTCCTAGTTGTTCTCCATAAAATAAAGCTTAAAGAAACCTCTCGACCAATTATTCGTCAGGTTTATTCTTGACGAGTGCTACAGTCTATTGAGGCACCTCCCATCAGCCAAGACATGAACCCGACCCATTCAGCTTCGTCACCAAATTCCTCACCACTACCTGATGCTAGCCTTTACCTTCCTATTGCTCTTTATAAAGGTAAACGCACATGCACTTTCCCTGTTTCTTCTTTTGTATCTTATCATGCTCTATCTCCCTCCTCCAAGTCTTTTGTAGCCTCCTTAGACTTTGTTGTTGTCCCAACGTCTCTTGCTAAAGCACTGGCTCATGATGGTTGGCAAGCTGCAATAAAGGAAGAAATGATGGCCTTAGAGCAGAATCATACTTGGGATCTTGTGCCTCTTCCTTAAGAAAAACGGGCCATTGGTTGTAAGTGGGTGTTCGCTGTTAAAATGAATCCTGACGCTTCTATTGCTCGATTAAAAGCTCGGTTGGTTGCTAAAGGATATGCTCAGACATATGGGATGGATTATTCTAAGACTTTTTCTCCAGTTGCAAAACTTTATTCTATCCACCTGTTTATCTCCTTACCTGCCACTTACAATTGGGCACTTCACCAATTTGATGTGAAGAATGCTTTCTTACATAGCGATTTATCTAAAGAGGGATACATGGAGCAACTACCTGGATTTGTTACCTAGGAGGAGTCAGGAAAAGTGTGCAAATTACAGAAGTCTCTGTATGGCTTGAAGCAATCTCCTCGTGCCTGGTTCGGAAGATTCAGTACTGTAATGATTGAGTTTGGCTTGCGAAGAAGTGCATGATCGCTCAGTGTTCTTTGCATCATCTAGTTCTAGGTGCATTTTATTGGTTGTATATGTGGATGATATACTGTTCACTAGAAGTGATGAAGCAAGGATCACAAGGTTGAAAGCATTCCTTGGGACTCGTTTTTAGACAAAGGATTTAGGACCATTGAAACACTTCTTAGGAATTGAAGTTTCTCGCAGTCATAAAGGGAGATTCTATCTCAAAGAAAATATTGTCTGGATTTATTAAATGATGTTGGTTTGTTGAGGCAAAGACAAGAGACGCGTCTATGATACCAAATGTGAATTTAAAAGTTGAAGATGGAGACCTGCTTGAGAATCCTGAAAAATATAGGAAAATTGTGGGAAAATTGAACTATCTTACTATCACTCATCCTGATATTGCCTTTCCAACAAGTGTTGTAAGTCAGTTTATGTCATCTCCTAGAACCTCACATTGGGACATTCTTATTCATATTTTGAGATATCTAAAAGGTGCATTAGGACTTGGCATCTTATATCGAAATTATGGTCACCACACTATAGAAGGATTCACAGATGGTGACTATGCAGGAGATCTTTCAGACAGGCGCTCTACCACAGGTTACTGTGTTTTTGTTTGAGGCAATCTTGTTCCTTAAAAGAGTAAGAAACAAAGTGTTGTATCCCGATCAAGTGCAGAATCCAAATATAGGGCTATGGCGCAGACTACCTGTGAACTCGTATGGTTACATCATTTACTTGGTGAGATTAGGTTCAATCTAAACCAATGAACTTATGGTATTGGTGTCACAATGAAGCAGCCATCTATATTGCAAATAATCCTATGTTTCATGAGAAACCAAGCATATAGAAGTCGACTGTCATTTTATCCGGGAAAAGCTAGAAAATGGATCAATCTCAACTCAGCATGTCAAAACAGGAAGCCAATTAGCTGATGTGTTCACCAAAGCATTACCGAGGAATCGGGTTAATTATATCTGTAACAAGCTGGGCATGATCAATATCTATACTCCAGCTTAAGGGGGAGTGTTACAGAATATAGTAGTTACGTAATTATAGGGATTATATAGTTAAAGTAAATAACATAGTCATAGGGATTCTAGCATGGTTTAAACCTATGTATTCCTGTATAAAAACCTGTAGTATTATTCTACAATGAATACAGAAAACTGATTCTCTCATCCTTCTCAATAACCCTCTATTTATATACATTATGAGTGCCTAAAAATGGTAAGGGGATAATATCCCAATCCCTACAATCAAGCTACAATCCTATAATATATATGCATTAATTTATAATCTATAAGGGTAACAGTAGTAAAGAAATCTAGTATACCAATTTTTTCTTACTTATCCACTATGCTATGAGTCTTCTAGTTTCCTTTCTAAAGAGCCATTTCCTTGGAATTTTGTTGAATCAAGGAGGTTACAACACAAATCAAAATACTAATTGTTTCAAAATATGTGTGGAAGTCAAAAAGTAGGTATCCAAGCCAAAGCATTAAAGAGAAACATCAAAAGCCAAAGGAATAAATGAAAAAGATCAAGACATCAAAATGAGTCAAAGTCAAGAAACATGAATCAAAATCATGATGAAGAAATGATGCAAAAGAGCTTAAAGTCTATAAAAGAAATAAAAGAGAAAAAAAATTAGTCTACTACAAGCTTTAATTTGGTGGGATGAAGGGTGGGAATTGAATTGACAACAAAGACAATAAGGGCTGACATGTAGACTACGTTAGGATTCCTTATTAGAAAAGAAATAGTAGTAAGATAAATATTTTATTTTAGTTTTAGGTATGTTATCCAAATTGTTTATGACTTAAACTTATAGAATTTTTATTATAATAGGATTTAAATTTGTTAAGAACCCTTTTCCTAATAAAATAAGGGTTTTAAGAACTTCTCTATAAATATGTGTGTACTTAAGTCTTTCAATAACAAGATATCCTGAACTTAAAATTCTACAAATTTGAGTTTTCAACTAGAACGTATGATACTTTCTTCTAAGAGTGATTCTTAGTTTCTTACCTTTAATTGTTTGTGTTCCTCACTTATTCTAGCCATAGCAAACCTAAATTCTAGTCATATTAAACCCCAAAATCTCAGCCTAAATTTTAAGCAATCAAATCCAAAAATACTCAGCTATACCAAATCTGAAATTTCAACATTCAAAGCTAAAATACAAACATGAATTTGATATCCAACAGCCTAATATCAATCATATTTTCTACTTTTTGTGAATTTTAGTTACTAATTAATATTTCTTCTATTTTTCTTACATCAAGGAATCAATTCAATCAAATCCTTAGATCATCAACATAAAAGAACACAAGAACTGAGAGCTTGAAGTCCACAAGGATTTATTATAAGGAACCTTGAAGAATGCAAGGAATTTAAGCTTGAAGAGTATCAGTAATATTCCTTGTCATCTTTACTCCTTTTATCTTGGCATTTAACAAGTTCAAAGCATTTTTCAAATCTCTAGCCAAGTTGTGCATAAATTGTGGAATATCCAACTTCTCCAGAATCATATAATCAGGTTATCTCTTTTTTTATACTAAATAATTTCATGTACACCGTTCCACTTTGTGTAGACATTGTTAAACCCAAGCTCCAATACCAAATTGATGTAGGACAAGCATACAAATTGAAACTAGGGGGTCGCTAGAACTTGATTTAAGGCTGGAGTTTAGGAAGAGGAAATGAAAATAAGAGATAAGGATCTAGGAATCACACCTAGGGTTAGGACTCGCTCCTAATCTAAGAATCACTCTTAGAACACACTTCCAAATCTAAAAACCACATAGTTCATTGAAAATCATCCAACTCCTCTAAAACTTGCCATATAAATAGATATTGACAAAGTATTCCAATCTAACTATAACCCTTCATAATTGAAACTAAAGTCTAACTAGATAGACACTAACTAGAACTAATCTAATAACATATGAAAAAATAAGAAACAAATCTAAATAAAATTAAATAGAAGTCAGCCAAATCTACATCATATTGTCTCAAGTCCTTTTTTTCATCAAAAAATGGTGCCTCATTTCCACTACTCTTTCTACACATTTTACTTTTACATACCATTTGTCATTCTTTTTCATCAATACATGGTGCTGCATTTTACCATTTAAAGACAAAACAATCTACATTCTATTAACTTAGAAGTTGCAAAAGATAAATTCCATTCATTAGCAAACAGTTGATGGGGTACTTTTTGTTACAAAATATTGAAACCTTAAAAACAAGAATCAACTGGGGGCACTAAAGGAAAGACTAACAGAAACATATATCATCACGTTTTGACAGACCTTGATGGAAAATGATTTACTACTACAACAATAACACTCAATGAGAGTCTCCCTAAAACACAAGGTCTGGAAAGATCCAGTAGTACACAGCCTTACCCCTATTTGGTAAAGAGACTATTTCTAATAAACCCACATGAAAAATAATAAAATAATAGTAATTAAAAATTGTATAAAAATAAAAAATAAACATAAAAGATAATGATAGTACAAAATATAAATAAATATGTATAAATAAGAATATAAAAATATGTAATGCAATATATAATACAAAAAATATAGAACATGATAAAAAGTAACAATAAAAGATAACATAATTAAATAAATATACAAACAAGAAAGAAGACAAATACAAAAATAAATCAAACCAGTCATTAAAAAAATTATAAGGTTAAATAAGGAACTACTTAGGTCAAATAAACTAGGAGGGACGTACTATGTAATCAAAATATTTAGGATAAATATAAGACAAAAGAATCAAATGAAAATGAAAATGTTTAAAAGACCTAAGAGAATAAAAATGACCTCTCTATGTGAGATATTTTATCCGTATCCTAGTACGTCAAAGTTTCTATTGCAAGTCATATCTTCAGTAAGTTCCAATAGAGTCACATCATTTTTTATCACTTCCTTCCAATTCTTTTTAAACCTTCCTATTTTCTTCTTACAATCTCTAAGTACTATTTTTCTCGCATTTTTTCACTAGAGTGTCAAGGTATTTCCTCTTAATATGTTTGAATCACCTAAACCTCGTCTCTCTTAATTTTTTATTAATACTAGTAACCTTTAATTTGTATCTTACCATTTCATTCATGACCTTATCTCTTCTAATAAGGCTATACATCTAACAGAGCATCCTCGTCTCCACCACCATCAGTTTATGACAATGCACTTATTTGATAAGCCAACACTCTGCCCCATATAGTATAGTCGGTCAAATCGCTAAACGATAAAATTTATCTTTGAGTTTGAATGGTATGTTCTTGTCACACAACATTTCTAATGCACTTCCTCATTTAAGCAACCCTAATCTGATATGGTGAACTATGTTTTCATCGATCTCTCCATTGCTTTGGATATTAGATCTCAAGTACTTAATAAACTCTTTCCATGGTATAACTTTTGAACCAATATTTACCTCTACATCAAAAGTCACCTTATGATCCAAAATGCTACTCTGTAAGTTTTTAGTCTTAGTCCTACTCAATTTAAAACACTTCAACTATAACGTATCCCTCCAACATTCTAGCTTGACATTGACACCCTCTTTTGTCTCATTCACTAAGACAATATCTTCAGCAAACAATATACACCAAGGCACATCCCTTTAAATATTCTTAGTGAGCTCATCCATCATTACTACAATCAAAGAAGGGCTCAAAGAGGAGCCATGGTATAGCACAATGTCGATAAAAAAATTTATGTATCTCCTTCTATTGTCTCAACTCTAGTATTTATCCCCAATAATCCATATATAGATTCTTAACCTCTAAATACCTCTCCATAGTTTTCCTAAGTACCCTGATAGAAAATAGTTTACTTTGATAAATCTTAAGAATAGTTTACCTCGATAAATCTTAGGATCTTTTCCAAGCACTGTCAAACATTAGGATCTAACTTCAATTTTGGTACATACCATAAGAACTAACAGGATGAGAAAAGAAAGCATCAAAGTTTGCTCGCTTTGCATCTAAAATTTAGAAAAGGACACGAAGCATTCAACACTTGCAAAGGAGTTCATGAAACACAGCGTGATCGTTAATCATGTTCAGAGAAAAGAAGAAATAACAGTGGAATGGGTACTTTCAAAATGCGGAGTACCAATTATAAATCCTCTCCTCGGAAGAAAAATCGAAAGACTTGGCAATCTCCGGAGAAGTAAACACGCCGCTACTATCTGATGTTGCAGCAACTGAAACGCAAACCAGTAAGCCATAAATTAACTTACAGCTAAAGAGGATTGGCACATAGAACCAAAATAAAAAATAAAAACAAAACAATACAAGAGGACTTGCAGGGATTACCAGTGAAGAATCTTATTGACTTAGGAGAAGTGAAACGCCATGGAAGGAGAAATAGGGTACGACGACGCCTGGAGAAAAGGATAGGACTGAGTCTGTAAGACGAGGAAGATGATAAAAAGGAGGGAGCAGAGAGAGCTGTTTGAAGTATCATGACGTTTTTGGTATTCCAATTTCCAAATCCCCTGCTAAATGAAAGGAGGAATAGGGGTACGGATAGAGATAATAGTGGCACTAGCGCTGGCACTGGTACTGGCAACGGCACCGGCGGTAAATGCTGTTCTAAAGGATGATTTTGGTATGGTCTTGGGTGGCTGTGCAAAATTCTATGCAGCCCGAGCCCGACCTTGCTAGTCCAATCCATCCCGTCCAACAAAACTTAATTCGGACTCTTATTTAATCTTTTTATCTTTTTAATAAAAGATATTCACATGGTTAACATTTTTTCATACTCCATTTCCTTAATTTTTCTATTAAACATAAAAGACCAAAGTAGACAATAGATGTCATTAAAATTATTCAACTACAAGAATAATACGTGTCTAACATATTAATTTATTAAATTTATCATATTTATAAATTATTATTTATATTAATAATATAATAATTTTGAATATGTAATTTTATATTTTATTAACAATTAATACATATTAATTTTTCATACTCATTAATGATTAGACATATATTTATTGGCTTATATAATAAAAATAATTTTTTAAATTTTTAAGCATTGTTAAATATTAGAATTTAAATTGTGATACAAACCTTAAGAGAAAAGAAAGCATTAAAGTTTGCTCCATTTGCATCAAAAATTTAGGGAGGATATGAAGCATTCAATAATTACAAAGGAGTTTATGCAACAAAGCATGATCGTTAATCATGTTCATGAGAAAAGGAAAAATAAGAGTGAAAAGTAAAATGTGGAGTGAGTACCAATTATAAATCAGCTTTTTAAAAGAAAAATGGAAAGACTTTGCAATCTCTAAATAAGTAAACATGTCACTATTATCTGTTGTTGCAATAACTAAAACACAAACTAGTAAGTAAGTCATAAGTTAACTAACAAGTAAAGAGGATTGGACTATAAGAATAATAATAAATAGGATTCGAAAGGAGTATAGTGAAGAATCTTATTTGACTTTGGGAGAATTAAAATGCTATGGAAACAGAATTAAGGTATGACTATGCATGAAGACGAGGATAGGACTAAGATTGTAAGACGAGGAAGATGGTAAATTTTTTTATATATAAAAAAAAAAAGAGGAGCAGAGACAACTATTCGAAGTATCATGATTTGCTTATAGTATCCTACTACTAGCAGAAAATAATTCAATCAAGAACAGCGATAGCTTCAGCAACATAATGAATATGCCTTCCTAACTATGAAATCCATAATTAAAAGACTCAAATCCCTGCCAAATGAAAGGAAGGATAGGAATAAGGATAGAGACAGACAATGACACTTGCATTGGCACCAGCAACAATAATGTTTTGAAAGATAATTTAGTTTGATTTTTGGTGGTTGTTTAAAATTTGAGTACTGACTTGACCAATGCCAAGAACAAATAAATTTTTATGTAACTCAGTTTGAGTAATGGCAAAAATGGCTAGTTTAGCTTGATTTGGTCCGACTCAAAGTTAATGGACCTGATCTAAGTTAACCAGAATTCAAGCTAAGGTCAAGCTTTTTTTTAAATTGCAGGCCTAAAATTTTTACATAAAACATTTTAATTCTTAAAAGTTAAAAAATAAATTTAATTTGCTTGACCAAAGTTAGGCTAAGGCTCAAGCTTGAGCCTACAGCCAAGATGGATCAGGCTTCGGGCTAATCCCAGGCTCAAATATAAAATTTCTACCATTATACCTAACTTGATATTCGTTGCTAATCCAATTCATTAGACCAAAGTAATGTAATTTAGACCTAAATTTATTCTTTAACTTTGTAATAAAAGACACCCATCAGTTTATGGTATTCCACATTTCACAAAGCCCTTTATAATTTAAAATTTTCTTAAGAATACTTTATTCTTAAATTTTTCTCATACTCCATTTCCTTAAATTTTCTATTAAGCATATAAGGCCAAAGGAGACAATAGAGGTCATTAAGAATTATTTAACTATAAAAATAGTATAAGTTGAACATATTATTAAGAATTATTTAACTATAAAAATAGTATAAGTTGAACATATTAATTCATTAAATTTATCATATTTACTTATTAATATTTATATTAAAATATAAAATTTTTAGTATATAATTTTATATTTTATTAATAATTAGTACATGTTAATTTATCACATTCATTAATGTCATGACATATATTTATTGATTTTTAAAAAATTGAAATAATATTGAACAATCTATAGAGAAGTTGTAAGGCCTAAGTTATTACACAAAGCTACAAGACAAGAAGGATAGATTGATTGATATAACAGGAGTTAACCAGGACTAGTAATCATAAGTAAGACCAAGGTTAGCAATAGAACCTTAACCAAATTGCGAATTATAGAACTTAAGTAATTGATTGCTATATCAAACCATACAAAGCATTATTGTTCACAAGCAACATTGATGTTGGTGATCATTTGGAAGCCAGGTTCTTATTGATGTTATTGTTTAGGCCTCTGATTGTAGCTAGCTCTCTTATGAGAGTGTTGTAGCTTTATAAGAGTTCCTTTTGTTTCAAGTTTTGGAAAATTCTTTTATTTCTTTCTCCCTAAATAGAATAGATAAATCTACTAATTGCTAACTTGTATAGGAAGTAGTCACCTTTGCTATAGAGTTTAAGCCTACTATCACCTCTAGACAATTGATATTGCATGGAAATAAGTTTTAGGCTAGGCGGGTTGGAAGTCTCTATAAGAGAGCCTATGTTGGTGATGGGGATCCTCGGGTATGTAAAAGGGGGTTATTTAGCCTATAATCCTAAGATTCTAACTATGCTTTTAGCTACATCATAAACACCTGCAATTATGAAGATATGACTCTTATTTGTATTGATTGTAAGACTTGAGAGTTTCCCAAACATAGTTAGGGAATTCATGAGTAACTTAATAGAGTAAAGGTTAGCACCACATAAAAGGAGTAGATCATCTGTAAATGGAAGGCCAAAGAGCTTCATTCTTTTGATTATGATGATAAGTAAATTTATCGCCCTAATTGATCATATACTTAATCAATCTGGTAAGAACATTTATGCATAGAATGAATAAGTAAGGAGAAAGATGATTCCCCTACCTCAAACTTATAACACCTTTGAAGACTAAGGTATGCTTTCCATTAATCATTACACTAATGTGGTTGTTATTAAACATTGCCTAATCTAATTGATAACCTAAGGAAAAACCAAAAGCTTCAAGATAGTTTAATAAGAATCCTAACTTACAAAGTCAAATGCTTTGTTGAAGTTTATTTTTAAAGCACAGCTCTTGTTTGGTGATTTTCCATTGGAGGTCCTAAAGAGGTCTTATGCAATGAGAATCTTTTCCAGTATAGATTTGTTTTAAATAAAGCTTCTTTGTTTAGATGGATCACGATACCCAAAGTTGATTTAAGTCTTGTGGCCAGTAATTTTAAGATGAATTTATAAATGGTGTTGCAATATGAGATTGGTCAAAATTCTTATAGAGATGAGGGGCTTAACACTTCAAAGATTAGAGTTATAAGAGCTTTGTTTATTTCTTTCAACATTTTACCACCATTGAAGAATTCAAGGATGGTTATAGTGACACGATCACCTATTAAGTTCTAGATTTATTGAAAATAAGGAGTTTAGACTGTCAAGACTAGGGCTTTATTTAAGTTTATACTAAATAGGACTTTTCAATAAAAATAAATTATTTCAATAAATTTTAAGATTTTTAAGATTGTAAATATTAAGATCTAAATTGTTATACAAACCCTAAAAGCTAAAATTTTAAGAAAAGAAAGCATCAAAGTTTTCTCTATTTGCATAAAAAAAATTAAAAAGGACACAAAGCATTAAACATTTACAAAGAAGTTCATGAAATGTGGTGTGATCGTTAATAATGTTTAATAGGAAAGAAGAAATGAAAGTGAAAAGGAAAATGCGTCACTCATCTTAAGAAAAATCAAAAGACTTAGTATTCTATGAAGAAATAAACAAAATATTACCATCTGATATTGGTAATGCATCGTAACACTACACAGAATAGTTAAACATAACACTTTAGCAAGTGATGAAGTCAATCCCACAGAGATTAAATTAATTTACCTTTCTAAATTGTATATATATATATATATAAAGCAGCGATGTGGATACCGTACCGTTCCGGCCGGTCGCTGAAACGATACGTGTAACCATCGTATCGGCCAAAAATACCTGCCGGTACCTGTGATTTTCGGTCGGTACTGGCCGGTACCTATAGTTCCGGTCAGTACCGGTCGGTACCGTAAAAATTAAAAAACCTAAGGACCTAATTGTAAAATTGAAAAATTATTAACCTAAAAATCCCTAACCTGCCGATCGACGTTCACCTTCATCGCCCCTCCTCCTCTTCGTCTTCTGTCATCTGTCATCTCCTCGCCACCACCGCCTCCTCCTCGCCATCGCCGCCGCTCTGCTTTTTTCACCGTCGTCGTCTTCTCCTCCACGCTCGCCTCCTTTGCTCTTCGGCTCTTCGAGGTCTTCTTCCTCCCTTGGTCGTTCTCCCTTCGGTCGAAGCTCCATCGTTCCTCCACGTCCACTCAGACCTGACGCCACCACATTCTCTATCTCCGCTCCTCACAGCAGCACCACGCCACCTCAGGGAAGCCA
>JANZLC010000004.1:14533269-14544250 GCA_026413385.1 Erythroxylum gracilipes
AATTAATGAATAATTTATTCATATTTTAAATTTTAAACATCAAATAATTTTTTAAATGTTTAGAATTCAATTAATAATTTAGATTCATATACTTATATTTTAACTCATAATAATGTAAGTGATATTTAAAATTTAACACATTAAGCTATCAAAATTTTAAGAGTTAAAAACCTTATATTTAAATTTTAAAAAGTTAATATGCATAATTTTGTCTCTAAATTGTAACACTTAATCAAGCAAACCAAGACTTCTCCAACTTTCTCTTCACTTACTAAACCCCTTACTAGCCCAAGCCTATATTAACTCATCTTTATTTTCCTTTTTTGTAATTTCATATTGCTCACTCTTGTTTCTTCAAAATTCTATTATCTATTTGGTAATAACCTAGGCGAGAGGGATCGTGTGTATTCTAAAGCTCGTCTGTCACAACTTCTTCCACCCCTCCTGCAGTTCCTCCTCCTTAACTGCTTCACTTAAACTCTACCTTAGCTCTTACATCTTTAACCAACCTACCTCCATTCCCCATTCAACCAACCCTAATCATTTTCATAAATCAGACTTCCCTTCTTACCTCACCACTCTAATTTAATGGTTAGGGAACAACTTTGAGTTGAAGATATCAAAACAAGATTATGTTGGCACTCAAAGTGTCCTCAAAACTAAGAGTCAAATTTAACTACAAAAAGAAGAATATGGTCTCAAGTTGTTGGATAAAACTTTTCCAACACTAAGCTGAGATTCATAGCTCCTACAAATCCTCTAGTTATCTTGCCACTCCTAAAATTACTATAATCTAGATCAACAAGATGGAGCAAGCCACTTATACTTCAATAATGGAAGCCAAGCATGTTCTTAGATAGGAGCAAGCTAAAGGTAGTTCCAATCTAGATTCACTTCTAGAATATTCCAAAAGAATATTAGAGCACCTTAGGGCCACGCTATCTTTCTAAATACTGTTTTTTTATGAACAATTGGATATGATTGAATTTGTATTGAATTAGAAATTAATATATTGAATTAGAAATTAATAAAGAGCTTTTAGAGACCTTAAGGTTGAAGCAGATAAAGGAGGATGGTATAATGACTAAGTGTAAAAATTTTATCTCCTACCAATGGAAACCTTATAAATAAAAGAAGAAATCCATTTGGACGTCAAAAAGCAAGCTTTTTAGTAAAGGAAATTTTGAGGAGCTTATCATTAACACCAAATCCACCAATAATTAAGAACTTTATACGGAATTATTTAGAGGGAAACCAACCTAGTGAGGACAAGGAAGTGGAACAACATAACATTAAACAAAAAAGTCTTGAGCATATATAACTTCTATATTAGTATACAACAAATGCATAAAGATGAGAAGGATAAAATCGAATAGCAGAAGGTAAAAATGGAGAAAGAAATCAATGAGACTACTAAAGAGAATCAATTACCCTAAGGAGAAGATGCTCCTAAAGCCATAAACACTGAAGATGAGGAACCAAATGTCTCCCTTATAGAGGACTTTACACGTGTAATTAGAAGGAAGTTAGGTATGAAAAAAAGCAAGGCTCAAAGTAACCTAAAAATGAAATCAATATCTATTATAACATTATATATGAGGGGTATTAACTCCTCTAAAAAATAGTAATTAATTTTTTATCTTTTGAAAGTGAAGAAACCTATGTTAGTTGGTTTACTGTAAATAAGGCTTAAAGAAAGTTACCTTAAAGGAAGCATATAGTTCTTGGGGAGGTCTTAGACCATCGTCTTCAATCACAAACATCAATTTAATAGAAGAACTATGGTAGCTCTAAATCCCATTCTTTTAAGAATTATCAATGCCAAATACTCAAACCAACTTATACACTGCTCATTTATTAGATCTTTCTTCACTTTGCCAGGATAAGGAATGACTGGTCAAAATTACTTGAATTTTTTAAAGTGCCCTTCACCTTCAGCTTTCTCTTGACTCCTAGTATTTCTATCTTTCTTCTCTTGGGATTCGTTCTCATCTTATAGCTCTTTTCCACTCTTAAGGGTGATTTCTGTGATACGTTCTTTAGGATTTGTCTAAGTAATACTTGACAAACTCCCTTATGATCTTTTAGATAATGATTTTGCGAGTTGACCGACCTGAATCTCCAAGTTACATATAGAAGACTTTTTTCTTTGATATATTGGCTTTGACTTTTGAATAAGTTTGGACATTATGTCTTCAAAATTCAACTTCCTATCTTGAGGAAGTTACTGTTAAAATCCTGGTAGAGAGTTGTTATATGCCTGCCCTTGATTGCTTCAAGAGGAATTGGGGTGATTCCTCCACCCTGAATTGTATGTATTTCTTTGTAGATTGTTCTAGGGTCTAAGAGCATTCCCTATTTAATCTATATGTTTAAGTTGTAGTGCTTGACAGTCTTTACTTGAATGTCTTAGCTCGCATATCTCACAGTGCATAACTTGAAACTAAGGACTTATAGTTAATCTATTAATCTTTCTACTAAGAGATTCAACTTGGTTTGCCAATTATGCCATTACATCTACTTCATATTCCCTCGTTGGTTTGCTAAGTCTTGCTCAGGAGCAGCACCATTGATAGTTGTTCATATCCATGTCTTCAATGAGGTTATGGGTTGCTTCTAGTGTCTTATTATTTAGAGTACTCCTAGCTATTGCCTGTATCATTTTTCCTTGTAGTTTGATTTATCCCATTGTAGAAGTTATGAAGTTGCATCCATAATGGTAGACCATGATGTGGGCATTTCCTCATCATCTCCTTGAACCTCTCCCATATGTCGTATAATGTTTTTGAGTTAAATTGGGAATAGAAGGAGATATGATTCCTTAGTTTGGCAGTGTTTACTTGGAGGAAGCACTTTAAAAGAAACTTTTCTACTACTTAGTCCCACATAGTAAATGATGATCTAGGTAGAGAATTTAACCATTGATTCACCTTCCCCCTTAATGAATACAAGAATAACCTCAATCTTATTGTATCATTATTGGCATTATTGACCTTGAAATTGTCACAAATCTCTAGAAAGTTTGAGATATGTATGTTAGGGTCCTCATCTTGTAGCCCATCAAACTGAATAGTTGTTGCACAATCTGAATAATAAATAACTTAATCTTTAAATTATTAGCATTGATAGTCGATCTTACAATATTGGACTCTATCCCGTCAATATCGGACTAGCGTAGTCAAACATAGTTCTCGGCTGATCTGTTATGATTCCTTATTCTTTGATATCAATTTGACCTTCCAAGTCCTTTATCTGTCAATCTAACTTAAACTCTCTAAGTTGTGTTCTACAGAGAGTTCCACAAGTTGTTCTCTTGATCTCTGGATCTTTGTCTATTAAGTTCAATAGATTACCTTAGGATATAAACTAACCCTAAAATTTGTTTAAAACGAGAAAACCAAAGATTCAATAAAATAAATAAATAAATTATAAATAAGAAGTATAATAAAATAAAATAAAATAAGTAATAATGACTAGATTAATAAAAGCTAGGCTTTCTTAAAATTATGACCCCCAACAATGACTCAAAAACTTGACTGATTATTTATATTTGCTTGTAATATTATAAGTTTTAACTGAAAATGCACGATGTGGATGTAGCTAGCACTAACAAGTACAAATCGATCCCATAAGGACTATCAGTACTAGTATTAACCTTTTTTATTATCTAACCGTCTTATTAGGTTGTGAATTTAATTAAAAATTAGACTAAACAAACTAAACTATGGTTTAACACAATAATGAACTAAAATGAAGAAAGCACAATGATTAAATGATATCAAATAAGTAGTACCTAGGTGATGAATCTCCCTAAGATATCTTAAACAGTAACCCTTTATCTTTTAATTAAATTGTTGATTGTTGGATCGTGGAAATTCCTATCATATATTAGTATCTTTCTCAAGACTATTAACAACTAACCCTCAATTAATTAATTAAAATCTCTTTCTAGTTAAAACTATTAAGATTGCATTACTCAATTTGTGAATTTCACTACTAGGTTCAATAGAAGATTGATGTCAACCTTTCTCTAGGTTTTCATGCAACGCCTTCTAAATATAGTAGATCTATTCAAACAAATGATTTCTCAACCTCAATCATATGAAATCAAACATTGAACAAATCTCATTCATAATGGAATCATAACAAATAAATCAATAAAATTACATTGAATAAAAGACTATATCATACTATTCATCCAAACTAAGGGTTCATCACACCTAAGCAAAAACAAATCTAGCATCAAATATTCATAAGAACAAGCAGCAATAAAAGAATATATAATCTACATCCCCTTTTATCTCTAATGAAATCTTCTTGAAATTTGGATCAAAGATTGCTCTCAATCGAATATTATAATGTAATGATCATGTTTTCCTCATCCTTCTTTCATAACTGCTTCTTCTTTCCTTTTTTGGTGTCTAATCCGACTCCAAATTTTCTTCTCCTTGTTTAGCCTTTAATTATTTACTTTTATAGTAAAAAACTAGGGTTTCTAGAATATATACGACCATGTAGGTGACTGTGTATCTCAAAATACCATCTAAATCATGACTTTATATAGTTGCAAAAGCTTACATGGGCTACATACACAACCGTGTATATCAACATACATAGACGTGTATCTTCACGTGGGCATAAATAACATATACAAAACTTCAAATGTTTACAATGACTTACACAGTCCCCATACACGACTGTGTATCTCCAAAGTTGGTCTATAAAGGCATTTATCACCTAAAAACATAGTTGAAGCAAAATAAGTACCAAAAATATTATGAAACCCTCAAATATCAAGCAAAACACATTAAATGTGGGTAAATAAATATATTCAGTTAATCATTTATCAACTTGTCACAAGTTGCTCACACTTTTTTCCCTAAAGTTGCCTGAAACAGGCTAGTATAGGATATAATCTATATCCCTAAAGCATCTTTCATTTTATGGTTAACTATAAAGCAAAGGCTCCAAACCAAAGTAGACTTATAGGCTCCTCATTTATTAACATATGTAGCTTATATTAGCAAGATCTAGAATCTATTAAACATTTATTTTTCCATTATTCTGCAATCGTATGGAGATAAGTTTTAAGTTGGTGCCAACAGACTTGCATCGAGGATGACTAAGTATACATCATTAGTTGGGTAAGCAAAATTAGATTAGGGTTGAAAAAAGATGTGAAAATCTTTAGGTTCTTATTAAGATATTGTGTGTATATATTATGTAAGGAAAGAAACTTTAGAACTTTCTAGCAAAAGTTAATTAGCGCACAAGAACTATTACTAAGTCTTTGGAATTGGATAAGATGGGAAATTATTGCAAAACAAAGCTAACTAAAATTAAGTGTGGAGTTGAAGAATACCTGGAATCTTTAACATATGTGAGGGCTTTAGATTCTAAAGTATAATTGAATGCGAACCAAATTTAATTATTACAACTCTAATAGTTATTCCTTAAGGAAGACCATGGTTTCCAGTTATTTAGATTTGGTTTGTAAATGCTTATCTAACAATTTTACTTGGTTGTAATCCTTATATTGGCAAAGCAATTTAATCTTTATTCTTTTAGAAACTCGTAGCACTTAATTATATAACTAAAGTTTTTACAAATATTTATACTTCCATTTTTAACTACATTTTGTAGTGATAGATAATACAACATATAATTTTAATTTTATATCACTAAATAATTTAAGACAACTATATGTAAAAATTCCATTATCTATTCTTTTTTGTTGAAGTGAAATTATATATATCTGAAATAGTTCTTACTCCAATATATGTTAGACTAAGTTATATTGCACATCAATATATCTAGACTATGAAAAGTTGAGTTCTTTCATTATAAATTGCACTATAGGTATCAATATACAACATTTTTCTCATTTATCCTTTAATAACTTTTTTGTTTACAATATTTTATTAGCTTTACTTATCAATATATATTGTTATAGGAAATGATAATGTACCATAATTTTGCAATTTGGATTATCTATATTTTAAGTATAAATTCATTTAACAATCTTCAAATCCTAAAGATCTTTTAAAGTCATTATATATCAAATAGTTGAATATCTATTTCATTATAATCCAATGCTTTACAGTAAGTTAAAGAAAATAATTAGATTATTACCATAATTACTTGATCAAAGCTAGGTCATATATATTAAACTTTTCATTAAAGATATAAACACTTTCTGCATTTGGTACACCTATAATCGAGGAATAAAATGGTTTATATTATTTGTGTTAAACTTTGTAGTGCCTTTTTTAAATGATAATTAAAACTTCTTTTTTCTCCTAGCATAGATAACCATTATACAAATGATTTACTTACCATAATCCATATTTAATGGTAAGAATTCATAAAATTCCCTTTCTATAATAGCAGTTTTGTTAATTTATCTGCCAACAATCAACAAGTTTTTTTTAGAAAATAAATTGAGTTAATAGGAGAAAATGGTCTCCAAGTGCAGTTACAAGCTGAAGTAGGCTTCAAGTGGATTATAAGGAAAATTTAGAAGGAAAATAGCAAAGCTAGCCAATAATGGCTCAAACCATTTTAAACACAAAGGATAAGAGGAAAAGTATAATATAAGACGAAATAGTCTATTGGAAGTCCTACCTTTGTGATGAGAAACTTTACTGGCTGAGGGAAGTTATAACTAACGTATATGGAATTTCATGTCAGCATAAAACTCTTTTAATATCGATCTTTTCCCTATTGATCAATGCATGGAGAGTCCCTAATTGGCATTTAATGACAAGATGCAACTTAGTTGAATATTTTCCACAAGCAGTTGTTCCCTTATTGAGCTCTTATATTGGTATGTAGACTTATATTGGAAAATTATCGGATTTCTTTCTTTCTCTACGTCTTATACAATACATTAATTGTCAAATGCTACTTTATAGATAAGGAGGACTTCATTGCATACACTTTATCTTTGATGTATCTAGCTAATTATCCAATGTTAATCACCTAATGGTGAACAGATTTTACATTTCTTAAGTATATCTTTCCATACATAATAGGATAAGTTACATTGAAAGAAAAGATAGTTGATTGACTCACACTCTTACTCACATAACAACAATTAGTAAAGTTATGGTTTCCTTTTAATTTATCAATTGTGTTGAGATTTTGCCCAAATAGGAAGCTAAACGATAAAGGAAACTCTAGAATTTGCTTATTTAAATCGTACTATTTCATACCAATTCAACTTAAGGGTTCATGTCCTTAATAATTTGTTACAAGAAAGTTTGTGAAGCACCCAAAGGAATGTTTCAGCCATTGTATTGAGTCTTCCCCAGTGGAGTTAAGTAAAGGAGTAGAGGTGATGGTTATAAAAGTTGACCATTCCCTTTTATTAAGATTGCATTGATTGTTCTTAAAGACATCTTTAACTATAGCCTCATTTGGAGTTGAGTTCTTGAGAGGCGTTAAGTTTAATAATTCTAGAAGAAGTACCTTATTACTCCAATTATCATTCCAGAAGCTTATATCAGAACCATTACCATTCTTAGGTTTGGAATATCAACATACGTTATTTGTATAAAATAAAATAAAAATAAAATCATCATTAGAATTTATATTTAAAATGTATATGTCCAATATTACAAAACATAATTGAAATGATAAAGTAAAATAATATTGAGTATACATTAACAAAAACTTTTTAATGAGAGAAAAAGTACAAGACTAATGTTTACTTAACAAATCCTTAATTAGATAAAATAACATAATCGCGTCTAAACTTTTGTAAATAAGTTGAAGTTTAGCAGTTATCAGGATAATCCCAAGATTGTAAAACATCTTGAATACAATATCAAAAAGTGAATTTAACAGAATTTCATATTACCAAACTATTGTTAAAAGTCAAATTTGTTAGGAAATCTAGGTAGGATTTGATCCCGAAAACAACACAATAAAAACAGAACCTTTTAATTTGATTTTTTAAAATCTAAATCACTTCAAATTCTATAACTTAATTAAGCATGAACATAATAAAACATGAATTATAAATTCACACCTTATTGTTTAGCTTGATCCTTTTCTTGAAGTTGTTATTGAACCTTTCATGAAACTAGTTTTATATTAACTAATGTAGCCACACACGTGCCCAACTTTTATCATTATTTATACATGTGGAGAGAGAAATCTATAAGTGGTATAGAGAGAGTTAAATAAGAAGTGCTAACTCTTTTAGAGCCTAAACCTATTTATAATAATGACTGGAACTTTTAGTAATTTAATTAAAATAGAATCCTAATTTCAATTAAACATTAATTAGAATTACTTTTCATTCTAATTAAATATCAATTAGGCTCAAACAAGATCTAATATCTTATATTGGTCCTTATTTATTAAATATCTCATATTTAATTCTAAAGTTTCTTAAACTCTACAATCAAGTCCAACTTGATTAAATTACCTTTTCCCTCTTCAATTTTTTGTGTGACCCATTAGGTTCTTAAATATGTTAGAAATGGATATAAATTATAACCTTAAATCATATTAGGATTAAATAAATAAATTTTAATTTATCTTTAATTCTCAACTTAAATAATTTATATTCATGGATCAAGATCAACATCTAGCAATATGTCATGATCAACCAAATATTAAGAATGTTAAAGTGGTTTTAAGTAACCTTTCTACATATGAATTTTTGTATAATTTAATCATTTTATCACACAATATTTTGATTAGATATAGAATATAGAAATAATGTTTATTTTAGTCCAATCATATTAGTTCTCCATCATTAGCAATTGATTCTATTAATGACATTTGAAAACTATTTTCAAAGTGTTATTCCACCTTAACTAAGGATTTCCTAAATCAATATTAATTGAGAGCAATAGAACAATCTCCCTAATCACTTTAAGGTAATGAATCATATATTGATTACTCAACTACTTTCATATAGTTCATACTATATTTAATGACTACTAATTAAGCTACCTTTGACTAGAATATGTCTTAGGTACTATCAAAACATGACAATCTCTATATGAGATACTTTGGAAATCTTTAAGTCAAATGATCACTTATATAATTATTACAATAAGAATTTCTATAGACCTATAAGTATGCTTTAACTAAAATTCTCGTATGAGGTTAATTTAGTGAATTTGTTCTCTAACAAGCACCACACGTTTATTTAAGTATCTCCATACTTTAGTCTATCAGATTGACTACTTCAAATGAAAAAAAAAAACACAATATGTGTTTTTTTTATCGTTTTATTAATATCTAATCTTAGTAGAACAATGATTTGGAATAATTTTGCAATAATAAATAAATCCAATATGAATCTTGTAATTATAATATCATCATAATTTCATTTACAATGTATAAGCAATGCTTTTAAGAAATTATATCACTAAAATAGTTGTAAGATATAAAATCATTTTTTGTGTTCTTTGAAATTTAAACTTTATTAACGATAAAATCACCATTCGATCAGTTGGAAATAGTCAACAACATTTATTTCGCGGTCCATCATTTTGGTTTCTCTCTTGTTCAAAAATTATGGCATGTCCGGTGTTGAAATGTGGGACCAAAACTGAAGAAATTGGACTAGTCACAAGTACAAATCTTAGGACTTATATGTTGTAAAAATCAACCGAATTAGAGCAAGTTCGCAACTAAATAGGACTGAAGAAATAGTAATGAACAGACAGATTTTATGTAAAAACCCCCTAAATTAGAGTAAAAATTACGGGCAAGGATAGAAGAATTTCACTATAAATGTGTTTTGTCGTTGAATGAAATGTTGGATTCCTTGCAAGATGCAAAGCACTTTGGTTATCACAAAACAAAATAATGTTCTTTTGTTTACATTCGAGTTCTTCCAACATCAACTTTAACCACACTGCTTCTTTACTAGCTTGTATAGCTGCTACATATTCTGCTTCTTTTGTTGACATAGCTACAATTGACTGAAGTTTTGAAACCCAGCTCACAGGTCCTTTAGCTAGTGTAAACACATATCCTGTAGTGGATTTACTTTTATCACGATCACCTGTATAATCAGCATCAACATATCCTTTGACAGTAAAATCTGATCCTCCATAACATAATACAACATCTGAGGTTCCCTTAATATATCTGAGAATCCTCTTAATAGTATTCCAATGCTCTCGACCAGGATTCGCCATGTATCGACTAACTACTCCCACTACATGTGCAATGTCTGGTCTTGTACAAATCATAGAGAACATTAAGCTTCCCACTGCTGATGCATACAGTACTCGAGACATCTTCATCCTCTCTTCTTCATTACTAGGACTCATACTTGAGGATAACTTGAAATTAACAGGAAGAGTGTTATAAATTGACTTACAATCTTGCATGTTGAATCGCCGCAAGATGTTCTTCAAATAATTCTTCTGAGAATGCCAAATCTTCCTATTATTTCCTTCTCGGTGAATTTGCATCCCTAGAATCTTGTTTGTTGGTCCCAAGTCTTTCATTTCAAATTCCCTAGCTAACTATGCCTTCAATTCTTTGATACAATCATTATTGGGGCCTACTATCAATATGTCGTCTACATACAATAGCAAGACTATAAAATCATCTTTCTCAAACCTCTTAAAATATGCACAAGGGTCTACATTCAATTTGCTATATCCAAGGCTTATGATGAAGGAATCAAATCTCTTATACCAATACCTCGGTGCCTGCTTTAAACCATACAGAGATTTGTTCAACCTGCAAATCAAGTTCTCTTCCCCTTTTTTTCTCAGAACCTTTTGGTTGGAGCATATAAATTTCTTCTTTAAGATCTCCACGAAGAAATGTAGTTTTCACATCTAACTGCTCAAGATACAAGTCAAATGTAGCATACATCACCAGGGCTACTCGAACTGCTCAAGATACAAGTCAAATGTGGTGATAAATATTTCATTGAAGTCAATTCCTTCCTTCTGAGCATATCCTTTTACCACCAATCTAGCACGATATCGCTCTACTT
>JANZLC010000004.1:14616919-14631818 GCA_026413385.1 Erythroxylum gracilipes
CATCATTTAGGAGTCAACAAGTGCATAAATAGCTGTGAAAGTGAGGCCAATTTATAGAGTAAACTTGGCTCAATCAGGAACCTACTAAGATCCTAAAAGACAAAAACGGGACTGAGGCAAAAAGATTTCCTATGCCCACACCTTTTTATCTTATGCATGAAGGCCCTATCTAGATTGCTAAATAACAATATTGCTCTTAACCTAAGGTTTGAACATCACAACAAATGCAAAGAATTATGACTAACAAATCTATCTTTTGTAGATGATCTCATAGTTTTTTCAAGGTAAACGATAGATCCGTATACACAGTCTCCATAACAATTCAATTGTATAAGGACCTCTCAGCGTTGGTGGTGAATCATAAAAAAAGTCAACTCATTCTCTCCTCAAATGTAATGGCAAATGCAGAATGGTTAGAAAGAATTCTAGGCTTTCAAGTAAAATGACCTCTTACCACCTATCTAGGGATACCTATATACACTAGAAAACTAATGCACAAGGGCTGCATCCCACTAGCGAAGAAGATCCATAAAAGACAACCACTAGACACATAAGAACCTATCATAAGCTGGCAAACTGACATTAATCAAGGCTATCCCCAATTCACTTCATATCTACTAGTCACCCCATATAATCCTTTTTAGAGGCATCATAAAGTCAATAAAAAGAATCATTGGATCTTATCCATAAGGAAGGAGGAATAAAGGGAAAGTGTTGTCCAAGTTAAAATGGGAAGAAGTATGTAGGATTATGGATAAGGGTGGACTAGGGATCACTAAGATTAGCATCACTAACAAAGTCCAATTTTCCAAAAGATTGTGGTGGTTGTTTAAAAGGAAAGAAACCCTATGGACAAGATGGATTAAAACCTACATGCTTAAAAATAAAATCATTTGAGTGCCGAACAAAGCACGTGATGGTTCATGGTTCATGACATAACTAATCAAAACTAAAGAAACCTTGGGCATAAAATGCAAGATAGGTAATGGGAAAAGGTCTCATTGTACTTTGATAATTGAATAAAGATAGCCCTCTCTTTCACACCAACCTTAGAAACCATATGCTATCAATATTCCATATAGAATCTAAAGTTGAGGAATGGATTGCGGGAATAACTGATGTAATTATCCACGTGAATTATCCCAAACAATCCTTAAGTATAATCCACAGGTAAGGGTGGAGGATAGCTATATATGGTTAGGAAACTCTATAAGGAAATTGATAAACAATTCATGCAAAAAGTGCTAAGGGGAAGAGGGGATAAAGTTAGCAAACACCAGATAATCTGGAGCAAATCCTGATTACCAAAGTTATCATTCCTTCTATGGTTATTAATGAAGAAAGTTCTAAACACTAAAAAGAGAATCATATTTCTATATCCCAAATTTATGTAAATTACATAAAACAAACAGGATTCACTTCCTCATCTATTCCTCAATTGCAACTACATAATTTGATGGCTCCAAAAGGACAAAACCATGAAAAAAGAAGAGAGGGACACAATCATAGTACATTTAAGCAAATGCATATACAAAATATGGTCAAAAAGGAGCCACAAATGCTTTAAAAAATTATTAAAAAAAACAAGGAAAGTTTAGCTTAGAAAATCCTTTAGTGGTGCAAAGAATAACTAACCTGTGGTAGAAGTACTAGCCTTAATCTTCACATTCTCTTATTGTAGACGAAGCAAAATTCAACCTCCACAAGAAATAAACGGACTAGAGTGTGGGTTGTGAAGCACAAAGAGTTTGTCTTAGCAAATCAATAGTGTATTTATGTTGTTGATTTCGAAATGAATGTAAATATGTAGGTTATTTTGTTAAAATCCCTACGTAGTATTCTTTAGAAAGGTAATACATATTAACCTTTTTAAAAAAGAATAATATTAGGTAGGCCAAAGAGACAGAAAGATCTAAAATTGACCATATATTGACAATCAAAAGTAGTGATAACCTTTTTTTTAAAACAAAGCTTTCCTACAATTGTGTGTCTCCTAACCCAATCGACTTAGGTCTAGTTAAATTTTAAACTAAATTATTTTTAATATATATATATATATTTAAAAATTATTTAATAAACATGTTAATTTTTTAATTTTTAAAAATACATAAATTTCAAATTATTTATTTAATAAAAGTTTAAAATTTTCATATTTAATTTTAAACAATAATGTTAATTCAACTAATAAAATATATTTTAGAACTAAAGAAATGAGACTCTAATAATATTTTTAAAATTTTAAATCATAAAAAAACCCTTTATACTTTTTAATTATTCTTAAAAATTTTCTATCTGTTTATTATAGTAGTTAATAACAAGACACACATGGCAAATAGGAACACACATAAATCAATAAAAATTTGTTGACATATCATTTCGACCATAACCTAAATTACCCTAATATGTGGTCCCTCTAAAAGTAAAACCCGAACCAAATCATCTCTTATAAATGATTTTTTACTCTGTGGTAAATCAATCACATCAATAATTTCTTATTTATTCATGTGTGTTTTCACTAATTACATATCTCTCGTCTTTCAATGTTTCAATGGAAATACAAAAAAAGTTTTTTTATATTTTTTATCACAGTTAATTTTCCCAATACTTTTCAAAAAACCAAAATCTCGTGTCTTTAACCCTATGCTTTAACAAATAGATATTAATTTATAAATAAGATTTTACAAATTAATTACTTATTTAATAATTAATTTTTAATAAAATATATTAAATTGATCTCTACCCGATCGAAATTATCTTATATATAGTCCCAAAAACCTAATTCAAATCATATCTCTTCTATACAATTTTTTTACTAATACTTATAGAAATGACATTTGTACTTGGACTCGACCTAGTCCAATCTGAATTCAAGATACTTGATTTGAGTTTATTGCGCTTCAAGTCTGAGTTCAATTTTTTAAAAAAAGTTTCAAAATTGGATCTTATGATCTGGTCCAACCTAACTCAAAGTTTGAATATATAAAGTATAAACGACATTGCTCAAGTAAAATGACATTGTTTTCAAAAATGACATTAATTTAAATTTGTTAAAAGATAATCAGAATTGATCTAGACTTGATTGCCAATTAAGCCACTCAAGTTTAAGCTCGGGCTTCTCTTTCATAAACGAGAAAAATCAATCATATTAACAATTTTTCATTAGTTCACGTTTTTAAATGGTCATGAGCCTCTCATTGTTAAATCTGTTAATATTTGTATAAAAAATTTAAAATCATAAGCAATTTTTTCAATACTTTTAAATTTTTAATAAAAATATCACAAAAAAGTTTTTTTTATAAAAAGTACAAAGTCATAAGCAAATTTTTTTCTAATACTTTTAAATCGAAATCTCATGTCTTAAACCTTACACTTGAATAAACAAAATTAATTTATAAATAAAATTTTATAAATTAATCACTTATCTATTAATTAGTTTGTAATAAAAGTAATTAATTATCTATTATTCATGTTAATATATAACAAATTAAAAATAAAAATAAAGCTAAAACTATTATTTAATTAGTTCATCTTCGACCCTGAACAACATTTCAGCACTCAAATCAGTTCATCAGTTGGCCAATAATAATTGGAGCACTGTTTTCCGCGTTGATCGATTATCTCTAGAAAATGAAATTACCCACATCTAAAGCGAAAGCTTGCATAGTTGCATTATTTATCGATTCCTTTCGTTCTTTACGTCTTCCCAACCTTGGAATACTTTCTACGACAGATGTGATAAAAGTTAAAATGGAGAGCCTGGAATATAAAACTGACGAAAAATCAGCTTCTTTTTGGATATAAATTGATCAACATTTACATTGGCCCCGAGTTGTCACAAAAAGAAGGCAAAACACACTCGTCCATGTCAACCCCAATCCGATACGAAACAGCAAATTGTGGAACCAGAAAACCGCTGCTATGTGCCACACTACATAATCACCAGCTTCAAGGGATCATGTATCAAAAGCTCCCATTGGCTATTGGCTTTAACACTCAAAACTCCTATCTACTCACAAGGTTTATATTGCCAATCGGAGCATTCCACAAAATCAACAAACATATTCCATCATTTCGATGCTGATTTAGGTCCTGCACCAGGAAATTATGGAATCAAGCTTACTTGAATGCCATAACCAGATAAAATCCCCCAACTATACAGACCAAAGCCAACAAGTAAACTTAAAACTGATCAAAAGATATGAGACTTGAATTTTTGCTGAACTTTAGGCGGCTGCCTAAATAATCCAATTTTATTTTAGGAATTAGAAGTCTCCTCCCTCCCAAATTTCATGTCAAAAGTACATAGACTGGAGGAACAGGCAACTGCATGCTATAAGAGCAGCACAGATTCAGTTGCCAGCAGACCAAACTCTAAATAGATAAATAACTTGACTTCGGTAGTCTTCTTGTGACCAAAAAACACCCGCAAATTTTGGATCACAAACCTAAACCCTTTAAAGACCTATTGAATATTGCACATAAAGATTGGAAGAAACTAATTGTACAAGTGCACATAGTACAGAAATAGGCCTCAATGTCACAGAATCAACTTACTATTAGAACGTCTCATGTTTCTGCAGAACTTGCTGCTACATTGACACTGGAATATCTCAACAGGCTGATCATTATCATCAAAGTCAATACCATAATCCTGCAGATACATTGAACATCAATTTCTCAGAAGCGATCAAGAAACCTAAGCACCTCAATTTTGCAACCTTATCAAAGTCAAAGAAAGGATATCTGCACATATGCTGGAGGAAAGACCCCACAAGGGCACAATATTTCCACCAGAAGTACACTGTTAAAACTCAAAGAGGCTAAACATTTATAAACATAAGCTACAGAATAATAAGATCATTGCAAGACAGCCAAGCCTACATACAGCACAAGACATCTAACGAACTTTGTTTGACTATCATCAACACTATAAAAAGATGCAAACTAAAGTAATCTTGGAAAAATTAGATGACATAAGTTCAACTTTTTGAATGCTACGTTACTTACCCAAGTTACTTCTTCCAAGGCATCTACTTCTCTTGTTGTGAAGAAGGCAATCTGCATGGAAGTTATTCCATCATGTCATCTTATCAATTGAAAAAAAAGATCTTATTGTATCCAACAACCAAAGAAGAGGATAAATAGAAATCTAATGAAATAGGACTTGTACGTGGTAATAGTGATGATCTGGGGTTTCAATCTTGACTGGAATTTCAATCAAATTTGCATCAAGGCATCTAGCAACAGAGAAATAAATTCATCATAAGTGGTTGCCTCATTATTAAACAACACGAGTGCTCCTGTAAATGCTACAGTTAGTTTCATCTACATTAGAGAATATATAAATCATGGGAAGAAATGCAAATTAAAGTACTCCATCAAGCAAGCTCCAAGCTGTGTGCATCAATTTTAATAAGATTACCTGTGATTGATAAACCTAGCAACATTTCCATGAAATGTCGAATCCAAACATAGAGCTTCTTCATCCTTCATTACTCCTTTTAACCACCAATATGAATCCAATATAACTGGATAAGTGTGTAACTCTGTGGCTGTATTTCTTACCATTTGCATTTTCCGCTCATACAATTCCTTGCTCGTTAGTATTTCTCCCACATACTCGCACACAAATGTACCTTTTGGTAACTTTTCTAGAGTTCTCACACCCCATCCCTTTCCTTCAGGAGTAAAGAAGACCTGAGGTACGTAGTGAAACAGCAGAGGAAAAAAACGACATCAAAGCAGATTCTACAGAAGATGCTTATCAGCAAATATTTAAAGAACCTGACCTGGAAAGTTATTCGGAAGGAAAGATCAAACATTAGAAGAGGCAATATGGTATCCTATTTAAAACATAATCATATAATAACTCTGAAGATATATACCTGCAATTTGCAATTAGTCCCACGCTGTACAACTCGATTGCCACATTGTTTATGACAGCCACATTTGAACCAACATTCTTTTATATATTTCCTCTTTAAGTGGCCCTTGCAAAGTTCCATCATCTCCTCATTTTTCCATCTTTCGAGTGGACAATCTTCACAATAGAAAAGACTTTGTTGTTGAGGATTACGAGTCATAGAAATACATTCTTCCAAGAAATCCTCTTTTACCAGCCCTTCAGGTGTGTACGCATATTGCCCAGTTTCTCCAGTGCAAGCACATGGTGAAGGTGAAATCAGACAATCACCACTACAGGTAGAACAACATTCTTCAGTTCTAATCTGCGAAAGAGAGAACCTCACACAAGCATTCTGAAATATCAGGTTTTGAGGTATATAATAAAAAGGAAGTGGACATTCATTGTTAATTTCATTCAACCATGGGATTTGGATTTTTTCTTCCCCCTTAGTGATGTCGCTGAATGTATACAGAGATCTGAAATCTTCAGGAGTCAGTTGACATTGTGGAACAATAACCAAACTATTCATCTGATGGTCTATTAAGTCCTTTCCTTCGTCAATTTCTCCAATACCATTGACAGTAACTTCTTTACTAGATGGTGTGGCCTTCATATGACACAAAGTTTGTAGTGGCATCGGAACTGGAAATTTGCCCCCCCCAAGATAACGATTAATATCAGCTAATCCATTATGCTCTTTGAAACCCGGAGCATGCAGACTACTATGAGCAGTAGATTTCTTCAATAGATCAAGTGCTGGTGTTACATTGAATAACTGTTCCTGCGATTCATGAGAGGAATCAGTTGCCAGTTCCAAGAAGCACTCACACATATCTTTCAGCATTCGCATGACAGAAAAATTAGGATCAACGATTTTATATGATCGGAGACATTTCTCCTGCACTGATTTCAGAAGTTCATCCTGGCTAGGCATATGAAAATTTGGCCTTCCGAGCAAAGAATCGCAGGTCAAAGAAATCTTCACCTCTCCCAATGGTGAGGTAGCAAGCTCTAAGCTAGTTGGAGAATCCCCAGACATGGCAGCAAGGTCACAGTTCACTATTCTCTCGCTTGAGGAAGCTAGAATACTATCCCTCCTAACATCTCTTCCCTCACTTGAGGAAGCTGGAACATCATCCCTTCTAACATCTCTTCCTTCACTTGAGGAAGATGGAACATCATCCCTACTAACATCTCTTGTTACAAAGTTGCAAGCCAGAGGTTCCCGTCTCATAGCATCCTGAACTACAGAATCTCCCTTGCTTGAGGAAGCTACAAGGTTGCAGAAAACCAAAACCCATGTAAGAGGCACAAATAATAGTTTTAACACCACACATACACTAAAAATGAATTACAAATAACAAAGAAAATTAAAAATCTCATTCAGAAGTGTGAAAAGAATTTATGTTAATTACACCAGTGCCAAATCCAATGTACCTGACTGTACAACTGCACAAGGAACTTCATACTGTGCTACGCCACTCAGAGGCATGTCATCAGTAATTGGCTCATCTTTAGGCGTGATCAGAAAGGGCATATCTTTTTCCTTTGCACAGGGCAAAGGAGTGCCTGATTCAGCTGCTGTATCTTTAATGTGTACTCCGTGAGATGATCTAATTGAAATAGGCCTCTTCTCTTTGCAAACAACCTGAGGTATCAAAGGTTCTTTTCCTTTGTTAGCCTGCTGTCTCTGAGGAGAAAGTGGATTAGAAGGCATAGTTCTGTCTGCAGCACCAAGCTGAGCTGAGTTTGTGCTTCCCTGTACTGCTGAAGGAATAAGGGCCAGATGTTGCTTGTCTGGGATTTTAGTATGATCTTGAGCTGAGACAGAACTAGGGAATGACTCTGATTGTCTAATATTTGGTGACATTTGCATGGAATCTGAGCCAGGGAGATTATTTTTCTCCAATTTAGGTTTCTTTAATGGCATCCCACCTATCTCAGGGTTGCAATTGCTTGGCGAGGAACATATCTGCATCTCTTGACCTCTCTTGCGCAATCGTTTTAATGGCTGCTGGGTTTCATTATGCACCTCAGCTTCCTCCTCAAGATCATCATCCTGTAATAAAACATTCAAAACAAAAAAAGGGCATGTCCAGAAATACAGAAACAAGAGTTAGCAGAACAACAAATTCAACGTGCAAATCCTTAGTACAAGTAAAAGTGTTGAACCACTTACAGCGTGAGGCTCTTCAGGTACCTGAGAAATAAGATTAATGTCAAAGTAACATATGAACACATAAAAGATGACCAAGAAAAAAAACAAACAAACAAAGACGAGTAAAACTCAGAATGGACCTTAGCGTCCTCCTCCTCAAATATAGCATCTGCTAGAGCTCTATAATTCTCTTGTTCAATAAGGTCCCAGTTTTTGTCATACAATTTGTAAAGTTTCTTTAAAACCGGTTTCACTTTGGCTTCACTAATTCCAAGCGCCTTCATTGCATGCAGGGCCTTCAAAATCCTAGGATTTCTCGGCGGCATTACTGACAACACCACGTTCCCGGGAAACAATATCCAAAACGTGAACTTTTAGTCTACAAACAGGAACATGAAGTGTTAGGTTCGAAATATGTCAAAAAGAAGCAAGCAACTAGGAACAACTATGTAACGACAAGCATCATTGTACCCAAGCTGAGAAATTTACTGCGTTTCTAAACCAAAAAGATCTTGATAAACAACGCATGTGAGATATATACATAACCCAAAATCCCAGAAAAAGATAATCCAAACCCAGAAGGAAGTCACATGCTTTCGATGAGTAATCTTACCAAGAAAAAGCCCGCGAAGATTGATTTGAAACGGACGGTTCACCAAAGATGACCTGAAAGCAAAGCAAAAACCCAAATTTAGTCATCGACGGCACAGAACGGAACTAAAATGGACAAGTCCCAAAAAGAGAAGCTAGAGTTTACACAACGAAGAGCAATGTACCAGACAAGCTTAACTCTATTCAAATGAAAACATAAAACAAAACGAAAAAGAAAAACCCTAACCTAAGCTGACCTTTAAAGCTGTAAAAGAAAGAAAATTGAAGAATCAACAGCATATAATCGAACGAAGGTTAACGAAATCAGCATCCCACTATCAATTGAAGATAGAAAGTTGACGAAAAAAGAATCAGTAAAAGAGACTTGCGAGAAAGAAAGAGTTAACAGAGTGAAAAGATCAAAAACTTTCACATTTTCCCCTTTAAAAGAGACGGAGAGTCCGCAACGAACGCAATGAGGGAACATTATAGCTCTATTTTCCATTTT
The DNA here is from genome assembly GCA_026413385.1 of Erythroxylum gracilipes. Lineage (NCBI taxonomy): Eukaryota > Viridiplantae > Streptophyta > Magnoliopsida > Malpighiales > Erythroxylaceae > Erythroxylum > Erythroxylum gracilipes. The sequence continues at coordinate 14,626,082 of JANZLC010000004.1, forward strand.
TTAGGTTTTAGGCCTAAATATCGAAGCAGTGATTTAAAAATTGAACAATAAAAGGATTCTATTGAATGAAAATTTTAAATCGAGATTAAATTATTATAAAATGAAAATTTTAAATCGAGATTAAATTACTATAAAATAAAAATATAATAAATTATAAGAAAAAATTATAAGAAAAAGTATAAAATAAAATATTTTGTTGAAATAAACAAACACTAATAATGTTTATTAATATATAATAAACTAATATGAATTAAGATTAAATCTAATATAAATTTTAAAATAAAAAAAATAAAAATTATATTTATATATTATCATTTATTTAAATATTCATAAAAGTTGAAATAAGTTTAAAGAGAATTAATAAAAAGTACTATAATTTTTTTAATGTCCTTTAAATATATTTCTTTATAGTTTAAATATTATATTTTAACATATTCTTAATTATCTTAAATAAAATTATTTTTATATATTAATTAATAATTCAATTTATTAAATAAATTCAAGATAAAAATAATAATTAGCTTTTAACAATAATAATTTGAAAATTTTCAATTAAAGTAAAAAGAGATCAATATTAACATTAATTTTGATAAATATAATTTATTAGTGAGATTAAATAAATATAAATAATTATTTATTTTTTAACAATAATAATTTAAAATAACATTTTTTATTAATACATAAAGAAAAAAATATATAATATAAATTTTAAAAATATAATTTATTAATTAAATTGTGAGAAATAATTTAATGAAAAGTAAAAAAGTTTCTCATTCAATAACAACTTATTAATGATAAGTTAATACAGCTTATAATCACAAAAGTGGTCCTAGATAAAGATAACAATAAGCTAATCTATAAGTTTAAAGTCAAATATTCTAAACGGACCGATCCATTATTATCACTCATCCTAAAAACCGGACACCGTAGAAGCAAAGAAGCTCGTAGCTTTTGCAAATCAAGCTTATATTATAACAATTTACAGTAGGTATGCTACAACTTTTTATTATGTTGAAACGAGACAGTGGCAAGAAAAGGAGGTACATGGATTGGTGTGAAACAGATGGCTTCGCTTGCAGAGGAAGACGCTTGCTGCTGACCTGACATATTAAAAAAAAAAAATTGGTAAATATTTTCAAATTTTATTGACCAGCTTTTTCTAAAATATTTGCGGATTTTTAAAGAAAATCGTCTAAAAATTAAAAAAATTGATAAAAAATAAAAAAAATTGGTTAGTTTGTTTTATAAAAGTTATAACATAAATTGAATCAAAAATTACATTGTTCGTATTTATTTTGGTTAAATTGACCGGTTTTGATTCAATTTTAAAACATTTATCAAATAAAAAACAAAGGGTACACAATTGGCAAAACTACATTTTAATCTTAATATTTTTCCTATAATACGAGCATTCAAATTAAAATTAATAACTAAGTCTTAAATTGATGGACACTTTAATAAAATTGTTAAATATTTTTGAGTAAGAATAATAATTATGTCGAATTAATTGGGCTTCTAGAACAGTCTTCTAGTGGAGCTCAATTTTTTTTTAATTTCAAATTTTAAAACTAAGAGGTTATCCGATCCAAAGCTAAAAATATATATAAATATAATATTATTATTTTTAACAAAATGATATTATTTTAATTTTAAATTGAAAATTTTAATCGAAGTGAGTCTCATGTCAAGCCTAGTTTTGAGACACTATAAAATTTAATGTTTTAAAATTATTTAAATTTAATCTTAGATTGATATAATCTTTAATGAGATTATATTATTATTATATATTTTTATTATTATCTAATTATTTATTGTTTTTTGTATTTGTATTAGTTTTATTATTATTACTATTACTCTTGTTTTCATTATTTTATATATATCTTTATCTTTTGTTATTTTTGTTGATTTCTATGTATTGATGTTGTTTTCCTATTTTTTCTATAATCTGCATCATTTTTATATTATCTCATTTACATGTGGGTCTACCGGAAATAGTTTCTCTACTATGTAGGGATAAGGTTGCGTACTATCGACCTCCCCAAATTCCACTTCAGTGCGAGACTTCGGACTGGATGCGATGATGATGATGATAATGAAGGAAATATTTAGGTTAATTAATTAAGATCGAAGTACTACATATTGAATTTTTAGGCTAAATATAAGACAAAAGAGTCGAAGAAAAATATGTAAAGACTTATAAGAATGAGAATGACCTCTCTTTGTGAGATCTTTTTTCTGTATCCTAGTACGTCAAAGTTTTCTATTGAGGATCATTTCCTCAGTAAGTTCCAACAAAGTCATGTCATTTTTGACCACCTCCCCTCAATTCTTCTTAGGTTTTTCTTTTTTCTTCTTATACTTTGTAAATACAATCTTCTCGTATCTTCTCACTACAACATCAAAAGTGTCTCTTTTTAACATATTTGAATCACTTAAATCTTGTCTAGCTTAATTTTTTAATAATAATAGCCATCTTTAATTTGTCTCTTACCATTAGATTCTTGACCTTATCTATCCTAATAAGGTTACATATCTAATGAAATATCCTTATCTCTGTCATCATCAGCTTATGATTATGCACCTGCTTAATAGGTCAACACTCCCCCCATAGAGCATGACTGACCTAATCGCTAAATGATATAATATACCTTTGAGCTTGAGTGGTATCTTCTTGTCACATAAAACTCTTGATGCACTTCTTCGTGTAAGCCACCCTGATTTGATATGATGAACTATGTTTTCATTGATCTCTTCGTTGCTTTGGATGATAGAACTTAGAAACTTAAAAGACTCTTTTTATGGTATAACTTTTGAATCAATCTTTAACTCCACATCTAAAACCACCTTATGACCCAAAAAGTTACACTCTAAGTACTCAGTCTTAATCCTGCTCAATTTAAAGTGCTTCGCCTCTAACGTATTCCTCCAAAGTTCTAGCTTGACATAGACACTCTCTTTTGTCTTATCCATTAAAACAATGTCATCAGCAAATAGCATACACTAATGAACATCCCCTTAGATATTCTTAGTGATCTCATCCATCACTACTGCAAATAAAAAGGGGCTTAATGATAAAATTTAGTATAACCCAATATCAATATAAAAATGATCTATATTTCCTCCTATGGTCCTTATTCTAATCTTTATACATTCATACATATCATTAATAACCTGTATATAGGTTATATGAACTCTCTTAACTTTTAAACACTCCACATCATTTTCCTAGGTACCTTATCATACGCCTTCTCTAAATCAATAAAAACTGTGTAGGATATGATGTCTTTCCTTGTAATACTTCATTAATATTATAAGGAGATGTAAAACTTTTTTTGTGGACCTTCCTAGTATAAAGTCAAACTCATTCTCTAAGATTGAAGTATCCTTTTGCTCACTCTCTTCTCAATCACCTTCTCCTATAACTTCATGGTGTGAATAAGTAGTTTGAAGCCTCTACATTTGTTATAGCTTTGGATGTCCCATTTGTTCTTGTATAGAAGAATTAACATAATAAGTCTTCACTCATCTGACATTTTAGCGGACTTAAGAATCATATTAAAAAGCTTAGCTAATCAAGTAAGTCCCTCTTTGATTAGGCTCTTCCACACCTTGATGTATATCTCTTCAGGTCTTATTTACCTTTCACTTTTCATCTCTATTAAAGCCCTTTAAATTTGTTCTCTTATAATCTATAGGCAACAAGTAAAGTTATGATACCTTTCAGACGTGCTAAGATTACCTAAAGAGATGTTGTCCCCTATATCTTCATTAAAAAGGCCACAGAAGTACCTCTACCATCTTCTCCTGATGCCATTTTTAGCCACGAGCACCCACCTTACTTCATCTTTTATACGATGAACTTGTTTTAAGTCTTTCGCTTTTTCGTTCTCTAACTCTTGCCAACTTAAAATTATCCTTTTCTCTATCTTTAGTTTCCTATCACTGATATAATTTCTTATAAGCTATGCTTTTAGCTTATGAGATTATCTTCTTCTCCTCTTTTTTTGTCAGTTTGCAATTTTCTCTATTAAATACTCTTTACCTTTGTGGTGTTATCCAATAGGGTTTTATAGTCACTCTTTTTTTTATCTTAACTTTTTTTTGTACATCTTCATTCCACCACCAAGACTCCATCTTACTACTCTTAGGACCTTTAGAAGCACCTAAGATCTCTTTAGTTGTATTCCTTAAAAGAGTTGCTACTTTTTCCTACATCTAGTTAACATCTCCTTCCAATTTCTATTCATCTTCATATATTACTTTATCCCTTCGTTGTTTCACTGTATCCCCTTTTAGATTATACCAACTGAGTCTGAGACACCTTTTAGGACTTCTCTTCTTCCTCCAACCCTTTATTATAAGATCTAAAACTAACAATCTATGATGAGTTAGCAAGCAAGCGTTAGGTCTCACTTTGCAATCCTTACAACTAAGTCAATCACTTTACCTAATAAGGAAGTAGTTAATTTGAGTTTTTATAGTTTTGCTCTTAAATGTCCCGAAGTGCTCCTCGTTTTTCTTAAAAAAAGACCAACTTAAACACTACTATAAGATCCAATAAATTAGTCTCACCATCATTCCTATTACCATACCCAAAAATCAATCTCCATCTATGGTTAACCTTATATGACCATTAGAGTCTCCACCTAGAATAACTCTCTCGTCAAGGGGATCTGTTGAATCACCTCATCTGGCTCTTCCTAGAATTGAAACTTGAATTGTTTATCTAACTCTACTTAAGGTGTATAAGTACACAATATATTGAAAATAACACCTCCCACCATAAACTTTACAGACATAATCCTATCATTAATCCTCCTTGCCTCCACAACAAGATGTACAAGTTCCTTGATAACTAAGATATCTACCTTGTTTTGTCTTCTCAAACACCTTGAATACCAAAGTTTGAACCCATTAATCTCTTTCATTTTATCCCCCATCCACTTTGTCTCCTAGATATACGCTATATGAATCTTATATTTGTCTAGAATCCCCACTAATTCCAAATACTTCCTTATAAAGTTCCTAATGTTTCAAGAACCTATTCGTAATCTATCCTTATCTTCTCTTCTCCTATACACAAAACTCACTGAAGGACTAGCCCTTTCTCTATCAAAGAAGTCAAAGTCACCACTCCTATCAGATGCCCAATACGAGCTATAGAAGACAAGCCCAACAATTCCCTAAACAACTCTAATATTACTCAAGAAAGGGAACAAATATTGATATTAAATTCCAAAATGGTCACCGCAATAACACAGAAGTGAAAATCATAAGTACACACAATCACAAGTAAATCAAAATTAGATGGTCCAAAATCTGAACCACTAATAGCAATTAGATTTTCGCAGAATGCTAAAACATAGTACTGAATAGTTAAAAAAAACAAAGAAAATATTGAAAATTATAACTTAAAACTTTAATGGATCAATAAAGATTGAAAACTAAAACCCCCATATGTAAAGAGTAATGAATCAACCACAAGCAAACACAATTTGAAACTGATCACAAATATGTCCAATGTAGAAGCAAAAGTTCACAAGATACCAATTAACCATAGAAGGGAAATAACCAAATTGATAAGATCTATTTAAGATGTCACATACTAGCTCTATATGTAACACCCAAATACCCCCTGGGAGGATACATGGATGCCACATAAGACAGAACAAATAAAACCAAACATCACACTGATATTTATTTTATTTAGTAACTCAAACCCACGCACATATATTAC
>JANZLC010000004.1:14654940-14682880 GCA_026413385.1 Erythroxylum gracilipes
CAACTTCCATTACACAATGCATATATAAAACACTAATTTTATATCATTTCTTATTTCTAAATTCCACTGAAAAATTGAGGTCCAACACAGCAAGAATGAAACATGGCGTTATAATAAAGGCGAGTCCCTCTCTCTTTCCTTTATTTTGAGTGTTATTATTCATTTTTGTATATATCTTTGATCAAATTGTTATAATAAAGGTGAGTCCCTCTCTCTTTCCTTTATTTTGAGTGTTGTTATTCATTTTTGTATTTATCTTTGATCAAATTGTTATAATAAAGGTAAATCCCTCTCTCTTTCCCTTTTTTTTTGAGTGTTATTATTCATTTTCGTATTTATCTTTGATCAAATTCATTTATTCTAAGTATTTTTATTTTAATTTAATGTTTTAAAATTCATTATAAATATTTCATTGTATAACCGCAAGTTCTTAAACATTCGACTGTATACTTTAATTTTCATTTCAAATCTTATGTATCACTTTAGGTATTTTATTTCATTTCAAATCTTACGTATCACTCAGATGATGATAAAATGATGAGGGAAAGGAACAAATTCGACATTTTGCTGGAACTGAGACCAATTCCAGCAATCCTGCAAGAAAAACCGTCAAGGTTAAGCAGTGTCCAACTCAAATCTACTTCAATTAGACAATGAACTCGTGCTACAATCAATCTGTTGCAGAATCTTAGATCCACAGCGCCGAAACACATTCTCAAATGTTGTTACATGAAAATTGCTTGTCTTTGAACAAACTGAATAAGACCTGACCGCTGGACCTTGTGGTGGGGTAAAAGCACAAAGGAAGCATTAACAACGACTAACAAGGCCTGTACACAAAAAGCATAATAAGCCCACTAACGTGATGGAGGAAACAATAAACCCATGCAGCCTGAGCCATTGACTCAAGGCGTCACAACCCTCAGGCGCTTTTGTTTGTAAGGGTATGTTTAGTTAACGTTTATTAATAAAATAAAATAAAATAAAATATTAATTTATTATTTAAGAGTAGAGTTTATAATAAAATAAAATAAAAGATGAAAGTTTTATATTACATCTTATTTTATCAAAAACTTTTAATTTCAGAGATTTACGATGAAATGTAAAATAATAAACAAATTTACATTATATTATATTGTAAACCCTCCAACCAAACAATATTTAACTGTATTATATTATTATATTATTAACTCTTTCATTCTTTCTCAATAATAATTTTTTAATATCATAGTTATTTTATTATAATTATTTCATTTCATTGTGTTTAAAAATCTTTCATCTAATTTCATTAACACTCTTAAGACAATCCGACGGTGCATATCTGACAAAACCAGAACGACGCCGTTCCTCTCATCTGCATGTACAAACACCCTCTGCGCTTCCATCGTTAACCAGGACGCCGAAGCCGTAAGCAACGGAATAGTTACAACTCGCAAAAAGTACAAACAAACTCGCTTTCTCATCCGAATCTAGAACTCTCTTGAGCTTCTACGACGCCGTTCTGAGTAAGTTCTCTTCTCCACCATTTCATTCTCTTCCTTTCTTGCTTGTAATTAGGGTTTTTTAATTTGCTTGTCCATTGGTTGTGACTATTGCTTGTTGAGAATTTGTATACTACTTCCTCGTTTGAATATGGTGGATGTGAATTAAATGGTACTTCAGTGATGTGGTTGATTGGGTTTTGCTTTAGTGATTTTTGGAATTGAGCAGTGTGTGGTTTGTATTCTTGCAGTTCATACTGTAGAGGAAGAAGCGTAGTCGAGTATGGCAGAGAGTGCGACTACAGTTTCCGGAACTTGTACAGCCATGGAATATAACGGCTCTGGACCGAATATTGTTGCTGACTCTGGCGTTTTTGCTACTGGTCATTGTTTAGTTGATGGAAGGACATATGGTGAGGAGGTCCATGTAGATACAGTCTTTGAGAATAAGCCAGTCACTGGAATAGAAAAGAATGTGGCTGTTGCAGACAATACACCAGCTGTGCCAGCTCCAGCTGCTGGTTATAATTCTCTAAATGGGAGTGTTAGTGTTGAAACAGGAAGTATGGTGATTGAGAATTTAAATGCTGGAAATACTGTGGATGGAGCTGCTTCCGAGCAGCAATTTGTGGATGGATCTGGTATTTTCTCTGGCGTGCGTGTAGTGACTATATGCAATGAATTTTAACACTTGTGATGTTTACTATGCACTTTGGTTGAAGGAAAGTTAAACGCAAAATTGTCTTCTTGGCTTATTTTTACCCCTAATTAAGTCATTGTTCCAGAAAATGTTGTCTTATTCGCAGCATTGCCCTTTTATATGTTCAGTGACATATTCATCAGTTAGTGTATTCTCTATTTAACCTTGTCGCTTTCTACATGTGCATTGCATATGAAGGAGGTTGAGGTGCTTATGCACGTCACTTACTTTTTCTCTTTTATTTTTTGTGTATTCCCAGCATTGTCTGCTGAAGAGGAGCGGCTATGGAGTATTGTGAAGGCCAACTCGCAAGACTTTGACACATGGACTGCCTTGATAGAGGAGACAGAGAAGGTGGCTGGGGTATGTAATTTCAAATTTACTGCTAGTTCTTGGAAAATATGTTTACAAATTCATACGAAGATCTGAGCTATAATTTATCAAAAAAAAAAAGAAGATCTGAACTATATGGATCTGTTATTTTCTGTAAAATTCAAGTTTTTATAGTTTTTCCCTTCTGTAAACGACATGGCAGTTGTAAATTCAAGTTTTTCTCTTCTGGAAATCTTTTTATTGTCATATTTACTCCTAGGAAAATCATATATTTTTAGTAGCTGATGAGCTATCAAAACATCTCTTACAAAAGGATCACAAGGCGAAAAGGTTTGTTCTCAGTGGAGAGAAGATAAAATGTAGTCATGAGAAGCAAGAATCCAATTACAATTGCAGATGATAAGCATTAATATACTTTTTGACCATCTCTTGGTATACTTGGAAAGAGAACATGCAATCCTAATTAATCTTTAAAGTAAGACATATGATTTGACGTGGAGCATTTGGTGATTATATGACTATATGCATTTTAGCCAAACTTTGATTTTTGTGTACTGTTTTTGATTATTGATGCTCTTATACTTTTATGTTTGCTATCATAATGCTTGTTCTGAGTAACTTTGAATCTATGCTTTTATGCAGGATAACATTTTGAGAATCCAAAAAATCTATGATGCCTTTTTGGCTGAATTTCCATTGTGTTATGGTTATTGGAAGAAGTATGCAGATCATGAGGCGCGTCTTGGTTCTGTGGACAAAGTTGTGGAGGTGTATGAACGTGCTGTTCTCGGGGTTACTTATTCAGTGGATATATGGTTGCATTATTGTATATTTGCTATAAGCACATATGGAGATCCAGACACTATTAGAAGGTATTAGATATCTGCATTGCATTCTGTTGTCATTTTCTTTATCATATTGGAATTAGATTGTTTGGTTTCCTGTGTCCTTTAGAATTTGGTGTTTTTTTATTGTTCTCTGACACCATTTCAGTATGCCTGCAACAGTGGTTCCTCACTACTTGGCGAGAAGAGTGATGGAATGCTTTAGAATTGCTAAGTTGATGTGCAAACATTGATATTGGGGCTACTTCCTGGATAATTGTTTGCATATTTTTTTGGGTGTGAACCATTCTGCTTTTTGGCTTCGTTGAGTCCTTACTTTTCCTCTTCTCAATATCTGCATCATAGTAATAGTTGTTTATCAATTATAGCTATCATTAACTTTGACAAGTGAGGTGTATCATATGCCAAATGCCGCTGAGAAGATCTCGTCCAGTTAAGGGCTAAGATGGCCTCATTCACTGCTCCATTTCAGACATAGTATGGTTTTTATCAGGAAAGGTAAATGCAGCATTTCAAAGTGTCATGCTGTTAGAGTGAATTGTTTGTTCTCCTTCAACCTAAGTGCTGGTATTTTGCAGTTGGATGTGCTGACATTCGCTGTTTTAATCTTAACAATTGTGCTATAACATGTTTTTATATTCTCTTTGTGAATCAGGCTTTTTGAGAGAGGGTTAGCTTATGTTGGAACAGATTATTTATCTTCCCCTCTCTGGGACAGATATATTGAATATGAAGGGATGCATTCAGAGTGGAACCGTGTTGCCTCCATTTACACAAGAATATTAGAGTTTCCAAACAAGCGGCTGGATGACTATTTGATCAGGTACAGTTACTGCATAAATTTTCTTGTCCTCTTGTTCTATTTTTTGCACTCAATCCGCTTGCATCTGAGGTTTTGCTATTCATTATTTAAGGCTCAAGTTATGGCTGCTACTGGGATGGTGATTCTATTTTCATCTGATTTCATACTTCATTAACTTCTTCAAATTCTATGGTTCACACAATAATTTTGTATTACTTTCTGTTTAACATTTGCACAAGCTGGATCAATGGGCTTTAGATGTAACAAAATGACTATAAGCTTTAAACTCATCCTGTACTCAAGCCTCCATAAGGTCTTTGTCTGTAACAACAAATACCATGGCATGTCCCAGTTGTATTTGGCTGAAAAAACGGTGTAGGGTTAATGGTTTTGTGTTAAGTATGTATGAAATCTGCATTGCGTATGCAAACAGTTATTGCTTTGTTTTTTGCCTGTTTTTGCACACACTGCATCTGTATGACTGAAATATCATGTCATCATTCTTCCTGGATGTATTTAAGATTTCTGCTACTGTTCAAGACTGACTTTATTACCATTAACTTTGAAATGTTCCTTCTTTCTTTGTAATAATTCATGGGCATTGGCACCTTGCATAGGCAAGATTCTGAAATTACTATTTATTTTGTTGAACGATATCTGTCTAAACTAAAGTCTGTTTCTGTTTGACAGATTTAAGGCTTTTGCGGCTAATCGGCCTTTGTCAGAATTAAGAACTAGTGACGAAGCTGCTGCTTCTGCAACTGGTAGTCATGTAAATGGAGAAGAGATCCATGATGATACTTCTGAACAATCATCTAAACCTACAAGTGCTGTCTTAGCAGAAGCAGATGAGTTGGAGAAGTATATCGGCATTAGAGAAGAGCTGTATAAGAAAGCTAAAGAGTTTGACTGTAAGACATGTGATTTTGAAAATGCTATTAGGAGGCCTTATTTTCACGTGCGGCCCCTTAATGTGACAGAGCTTGAGAATTGGCATAACTACCTGGACTTTATAGAAAGACAAGATGATCTCAACAAGGTATTTGGGTTTGTCTCCTATTCATCCATGACCACCTTGTGGTTTGCAGTTTTTAGTTGTCCTCTTATACATTGACTTACAGTTAAAGTAATATCTGCTGCATCATATGCTTTATCGGCTAAAACGTTGGATGAAGCAACATTTTAAATGGGAAATTGAACTGAGACTAAAGCATGGGCCCTTGGTTTGATTTCCACGAGGCTAAGTACTTTCAAACCTTCATTTGTCAGTGGACATTTTGGGTATTATGTATGTGTTGAAATTTATTCCTTTTAAAATTCATATGTTATGCTGCAGGGATCTTCTTGTCTCGTAACCATCTATCTGTCTGGCAAGGAGGGTCCCTAATATTTGAGGGGCCTTCTGTTCTCCCATGGAGTATTTCTTGTGCATATCTCCTTTGTGCTTTACTTTCCCTTTTGAGAATGTGTAATTTGAAATGCACCCACTAGTGTGTAATATCTATGATTTTTTGATTAGGTGGTGAAGTTGTATGAAAGATGTCTAATTGCATGTGCTAATTATCCTGAGTATTGGATACGCTATGCCTTGTGCATGGAAGCATGGGGAAGTACAGATCTTGCAGATAATGCACTTGCTCGGGCTACACACGTCTTTGTCAAGGTATGGCTCTACTAGATTTTCTGTTTGGATTACATATTATCAATTACACCGTTTTATCTTGCCTATGTGCTTAAATATTTCAGTATTTGTGTTTCAAAAACTACAATCTAAGTGGAAAGCAGCGGCCTGGTTCTCTTGTGGGATAGAATGTGAACCTTTGATGTTATGGTTGGAGAGAACCGCAATCCATAGAGACTAAGAAAATTGCAGAAATTTGTTTAAGTAGAGAGGCTAGTGCAGAATGATTGTTTAATAGTGATAGGGATGTGGTTCACCAAAAGCTTTTTCTTTCTGCTATCTTATTTTCTTTCTTTCCATAAAGTTTACGTAACTTTATTAATCTCAATTGTTTTGATGTTCATGTGTTAGTTTTTAATTTACTCTTACCCTTAAGAATAAAATTTGAAGGGATCCTAATTTTGACTCTAAAACTAGATATGGAAATGGGTCGGGCTGCCTGGGCCTGGGACCAGGTTGGAGACACTCGAATCTGATCAGGCCCTGGCAGTCCAAAGCCCGACCCGGCCCCACTTGGCCTGAATTTTTTAATTTTCTAAAAATAAAAATGAAAAAACGACGTCATTTTGCGTAAGCCCGGTCAAGGCCAAACTGCTAAGCCTATTTGAAACTATCTTAATCCTTTTTTCTTTGACATGTGTACGTTCTCATTCACAAGTTATTTTTCTGATTTCTAAAACTCTTCAGAGACAACCCGAGATTCACCTTTTTGCTGCCCGCTTCAGAGAGCAGAGTGGGGATATTCCAGGTGCTAGAGCTGCATACCAACGTGTACATTCTGAAATTGCACCTGGTCTTATTGAAGCAATAATCAAGCATGCAAACATGGAACATCGACTGGTTAGTAGCATTAGCAAGTCCTTGTGAGATTAATTCTATAATATAGATGTTTTGTCTTTTGAAATTAATTGCGCCTTTGATCTTGCAGGGAAACCTTGAAGATGCTTTCTCTTTATATGAGCAGGCCATAGCCATTGAGAAAGGAAAAGAGCATTCACATGCTCTAGCAATGTTATATGCACAATATGCACGATTTCTCTATTTGGTAAGTCTTATTTCTGTTTCTATGCATGTAATTGTTATGTTACAACCTTTAATATCAGTTGGAAAAAAATTGATATTCTCTGGCATCTGAAGCTGCATTAGTTGCTTCAACTGTCAAATAAGTTGAAATATGAACTTTATCTTACTGGCAGAGTTCCGTATCTTATTTTGAATTTTGCTTGTGTGTGCATTTGTGGATCTGCCTGTGTAACATGGTTTGCATGCATGTGTAAACTAACAATTATGTACATAACCTCGTATCATCTGTTGTGTAGGAGATACTAACTGTTTAAGACAGCTCTCCTAATTGTACTAGGAAAGAAAAGCCTAGTTTCTAAATAAAACCATAGCTGCCAATCGTGTAATAACGGGATAGCTGCTGAAAAACATATTGTGGCAGAAAATACACTAAATTGGACAGAGAACTCCTGCCAGCTAGAAATCTACTTAACAGTATCACTACAGCATGAAAAACAGTTAGAATCTCTAAGTTCTAGCTTCCAAGCCTGTTGTAACTAACAAATGTTTTTGGATCATGTACTATCCTTGACGTAATGGTGTATTAACTTAGCCAGTCTTAATAAATTTCTTTATTCATTTTCCAAAAATTTTTGGAAAAATGCACTAATAAACTAAATAATTAATACTTCTACGAGGCCCTTGCATCATGATTGAGAGCTTTTGTATGAATAGCTTGATATGCTTTGTTTTAACAAATTCCCTGGAAAATATGGTTGTGCTTATAGTTTCCTCATTGTAAGTGATGTGTTGTGCAAGAAATTATGTGACATTGTTTTAGTTTATGCATGTTTGAATGGTCTTCTGCAACCCCTATGAATTTTGTATTAGTTGTGGTTCAAGTTTGTAATTTTCATCTCCTTGAAATATCTTTTGCTAATTAGCATTATCATTTGAGAGTTTTATTGTTTCTGTTGTCGCTGTTGCCAGGTTTCTGGAAATGCTGAAAGGGCTAGGAACCTTCTAGTTGAAGCTCTTGATAATGTTCAACTATCAAAACCTTTTCTTGAGGTCTATCTTTCTCTCTCGTGATTTTTGCCCTCTTATGTGCATAAACAATTACGGTCTTATCCGACTTGTCAATTTTATTGTGATTGGAGCTGATACTTAGCTTTTTGTGTCATCCAAGCAGGCCATTATACATTTCGAATCTATTCAGTCACTACCTAAGCGAATTGATTATTTAGACTCTTTGGTTGAGAAATTCATTGAGCCCAACGTTGATAACCTAAATGCTGCTGGTGCTGCTGAAAGGGAAGAGGTCTCATGCATTTACTTGGAGGTTAGCAGATTCCTTTTGTTGATTTATTTTCAATTCCTTGTTCCAATATGAATTTATATTTATGTGAGCTGATATTTAATGTACGAGAGTTTTTTTTATTTGATCTTACATTCTAGATTATAAACTGGTATTTAGACAGTAAAAAATGTGATTTCCTCTCTTGAGATGGAATTTAAAAATGTAATGGTTCATTTTTAAGGTGTATTTGCTATTAAGTTGTATTTTAAGTGCCTTTAAAAGCTGAGTGATAGATCAGATTTGAATATTCTTGATCATATTTCCACAGTTTTTGGGCTACTTCGGAGATGTGCAGAGCATCAAAAAGGCTGAAGATCGTCATGCTAGGCTGTTTTTACCTCATAGGAGCCAGTCAGAGTTAAAAAAGCGGCATGCAGACGATTACCTGAGTTCTGATAAGGCTAAACTGGCGAAGTCTTACTCTGATGCTCCTTCACAAGCACAGTCTTTGATGTGTGCTTATCCAAATTCACAAAACCCGTGGGCAGCTAGTTATGGTGTGCAGCCTCCAACCTGGCCACCAGCTACACAAACTCAAGTGCAACAATGGGCTCCTGGCTATGGCCAGCAGGTTTACTGCTTTTCCTGAGTTGCTTGAAAATTTTCAGCTGTACCTTGTTACAGGCATATTTAGATTTCCGTAGTTGCTATTGTGTCTGGAAGATAGGGAATTTTCTTTTGATGTTAGATATTTGTTTTATCTTTTAATTTTTTCTAATTGACCATTTGAATTTTGTTGTCCTAGGCTGCATATACTGCATATAGTGGTTATGGAAGCAGCTACACGAGCCCGCAAGTCTCCACATCTGCTGCACAAACTGCTGTCTATGGTGCTTATCCTCCTACATATCCGGCACAGGTATATAATATTCCTGTTCCGTCCTCTGAAATTTTCATCCACATTTACATTTTATCATATATGTGTCCCGATTATAGTTCTTTGATGATCTATTGTTCCTTCGTAGTAGAGTTTTCCCCTTCCATTTTGCTTTTTGCGCTGATGGCTTGTTTATAATATTAGCAGGCCTTCCCGCAACAAAGTTATGCACAACCGACCGTTACTACAACATTGGCCCCATCACAGCAGCCAGCTTCTGTTCCACAGCCATATTATGGGAATTACTACTGAAGTTAGAAGGCTTCTCTAGCTTGTTCTCTGTTTGTTGTTATCTTTTATTTTCCGTGTACTCTTTTTGATATCCTATATACTCAACTCATCTTTTTCTTTCCGGATACATGGTGTGTATTCTATGTATGTAGTGTGTAAACAATAGTTGGCATGTTATAGCAGTTTTAGATTGTTGCGTCAAATATACCTTTTTTGAAGTTTTAAGCACTTATACGAAGAAAACTACCCCTAATACATTTGGTAATGAACTTGCTACAGGTAACTTTTGGGTAGGAACTTGTTACGAAGATAACTACTCTAATACTAAATGGACTTACAATATGAAGGTCAAAAATAATTAGTTTTAGATTTAAAATCTTATTTTAATGTAACCCATTTTTTAGTTTTCTAAATACTATATGAATTAAATTTCTCCGTTTCAAGCGTCTCGCTACATTGTTGGTGTGTTACATCTACTTGTTTACTACCTATCACACTTATATTCAATATCTATTCCTCCAGGTAAATATGTTTATAGGAGGAAGGACAGCTCTAGGAGACTCAATTAGGATGAAAAATTGGGTTTAGATTGATTTTAACAATTGCTTTTATTTTAAGATTGATTTTAACAAGTGCTTTTATTTTATGTGATCTTGTTTAGAGTGTGTTGTGGTATGTAGTATGTAAGGCCCTAAATTTTACTCTAGTTGGAATGTTACATCTTCATGAAAGTACATGTATAATAGGTGTTAAAAATTGTGATATGATTGAGAATTGCATATGACTTGAATTTTGGTTTAATGGACCATACTTAGTGAATTGGAATTAATTAACATCATTAGAGATTTGAGGTATTAAAATGTACATTTGAGATAGGAAAATTATCAAGTGGCAAGACAGGTTGATGCATGAAAATTGGAATGACAGCCTATGAGTTAGTGACATTTGACATAGCTGATGCATTGACATTTGACAGCATTGGTTGAGTGACAAATGACCTAATAGAATTGTGACATTTGGTAGCTTAAATGAATGACAAGTGACTTATTTCTATGTGTGACATGTGGGTTATTCCATTAAAGGACATATAGTTTGTGTCTTTGTGTGATAAGTGTCCCTAGAGTATGGACACTCATCTTACACATGGCATGACCTTATGCATTGGCTAATTTCTGCTGTAACTCATCCTTGTCTTTGCTCATTCACCACCGAAATCATCCCCTCTCCTTGCTCTGAATTTTACTTCAATTTTGATGTGCTATCACACTAAACTCCTTCCCATATACTGCATCAAGAAGCTACCTCAAGCTATCTTTTATGCTGCTGTCTTTTGGGTGTTAAGATCATCCTACACCTACCTAGATTTCAGAAGTGTATTGGTTGCATGAAGGGCTGGTTTGGTTAGTTCTTTGAATAAAAAACTTGAAGGTAATTAGGTAAGAGAATGCTAAACTTGATTGCATGCTATAATATGAATTATTTGATGCTTGAATTGGATATAATATGTATTGAATTGATGATGAATTAAGGTCTGGAACATGATTTGCTTTGGATGTTGATACCTGAAAGATCATGGATTGTGAGATGCTTAATGAATGATTTTTGAATTAGTTTGGACATGAAATTGATGAGATATTGAAGCATGAATAAAGTATAATTGAAGTGAAATTGATGGACTTTGGTGAAGGTGTGTTGAATAGAAGTGAAGAAGTTAAGTTTTGGAAACAAACTGAAGGTTGTGCGTGAGTGAACTGTTATAAGGCACATTCCCACAATCGTGGGAAATGGCTAGGAACGTGAAAAACTTGGTTTTGTGCAATTCTTAAACTATATATGATTAGGTCTTTTTATTTGGTACATTGGGGCTTAATTGGACTTGGTTAAGGTGTGAAATTAACTTAAATTGAGGATAGATTAATTGAGTAAAAGTTAAGTTAGTTATGGATTGTTAATTGAGGTAATTACTTAAGAAATGTGTGATTAATTAATAATGTATCTAATGTTAAAATGTATGGTATGTTCAAAGATGAATATGTTCTTAAGAATACAAATGTATTCCAAGGGTTTTATGTGATGCGAATTGGATATGGATGTTTGTGAATTGGGAATTTCTATGATGTTATTTAATATGTAATGACTTAATATTTCATTGATATATTGATGCAAATGCTTATGTTTCTAAGGCATATTGAGTTTGATCAAAAGGGAGTGAATATGTTCAATATGAGAAAAATGAAATAAAGACATTTTATACACTACATTATTTGCTTGTAATTCTGAAATCCGAAATGAATTGTTTTAAAAGTGTTCAGTTCTAGTTGTGGGTAAATAGGCATGCTTAAATGGATTTACAGCTGCTCCTGTGACATTAAGGTGCCTCCTGATATTTGACACAACAGTGTCTTCTGATACTGAGACATAAGTCTCTTGTTCTGTGATACCAATCATGGTATCTTCTGTTTTAGTCCCGTTATCCACTTTTATAAAAAGGATTAACAGGCTAACCTGGTTTGTATTTTGATACATGTTTGATTCTGTTATAAACAAGTTCTAATCTGAAATAAGATAAATTCTAATCTGTTACAAGATGAATTATGATCTGATACAAGTTTTGATCTGCTTTGACATAATATGTTCTGTAACAATAACATTCTGTTTTGATATTTACATGTTTTGTTCTGTATTGATGAATCATAAATTGTTTTGAGACATTTAATGTTTGAGTTGCTCTTGAATATGAATAACTAAAGACTGCTTATAATATCATTAGATTCTGAACATATAAATGTTAGACGACTGTTGGAAACAGTCGCCATTATATATCCTATTTAGTTATTCCTCACTGAGCTTTATGCTTAGTACGATAGTTTTGCCTCCATTTAGGTTCTGATAAGAAGACTTAAGGCTGGGACAACTGTAGTGACCAAAGGAGGATGTGTTTTGTTTTGACCAGATGTATATTTGAGTTTGATTTTGAGTTGTATTTAATGTAATGAGACATTTTGTATATTCGTGGATAAGGTTTGTAATATCCTATAAATGATTTGTAATAACCTTACTACAAGATTGATTTAATATATATGACATATTTTGATAAGTTCATTATGTATCATGTATATTATATTTTGTTTATAAAATAACTCCTAATAGATTGTAATGTTTGTTGCTTGTGTTTCTGGAAATGCATGTAAAGAATGTTTAATATGTTTCGGATTATTTTGGTCTTGTTTTATGTGACACTTACATATCCTCCCAAGGGTATGTGGGTGTGATATCGTTTGATATCAGAACATGATTTAGGCGATTTTGGTTTCAACAACGTTTAGCTATTGCTTATACTTGTAAGAGCTGTGATTGGCTTAATGCAGTTTGTCTCATGTTTTGATTTTAGATTTAAGTATAGAAAGATCTCATCAGGCTGTTGATGAGGTTATTGAGATTAATAATCCTGCGCGATCTCGTTCGTTTATATCTGGACCCTCTGAGGTAAATCGAGATGAATGATGTTTTATTTGAGTTTGAGAAAATGAGTTTGTTGATATCTTGATATAGGAAATACTACATGGTTCGGTATGTTAGACATAGAGCTAGTGTATTTGTATTCGTAGTTATATTAAAGAATATGAGATTAGTATTCTACTGTGGTGGTATACCTTAATTGATGTGGAAGTAAATATATTTTTGTGGATTTGACGGAGAAAAGAATAGAGATGTTAGTAAAAGTGATGGGAATTAAAGTGTGCAAGCAAAATTGAAAGGTGCAGGAGTATTTTTTTTTTAAAGATAGATCTGCGATCAGGATACTATCAATTGCTAGTAAATAATGTGGATGATTCGAAAATTGCCCCTTAGGGGGTGATCGAGTTAGTGGAGTGAGTGGCATGGGGCCTAAAGGTCATGTGTTTAAATCCTCCTATCTACGCTCTCTTGATCGAGCCTGTCGTTTAAGGTTTGCCTAGTACGGAGTACCCGGTTGGTATGATTTGCATGCTATTTTGTCAATCCGGAGGTTTATCCAGTGCGCATCTAAAGGATAGCGGCTGTGAGTTCCTCCGTTTTAAAAAATATGTTCCGAAAATTGTATTCAAGATCCGTTATGGACATTATGAATTCTTGATGTCTTAATACTCTAGCTGCATTCATGGATTAGACAAATAGAGTATATAGGCCTTAGTTAGACCAGTTTGTTGTGGTGTTCATAAATGATATCCTGAACATGACCATGTTTAGCATCTCTGAATTATGTTACGAACCCTACGGAAAAAACAGTTGTATGTCAAGCTAAGTAAATGTGATTTCTAGCTTTAGGAAGTACTTTTCTAGGACATGTTGTCTCTTCTCAAGAGATTAGGGTTGATCATAGTAAGATTGAAGCAATTGCTAACTAGAAGCCGCCACGGAATGTGACGAAATTGATAAGTTTCTTAGGATTGGCGGGTTATTATCGCCAGTTTGTGAAGGAGTCCTTAGTGATAGCATTTCCTTAGATTAAATTGTTGCGGAAATGAGTAAAGTATGAATGGTCTGATAGATGTCAAGCTAGTTTTGATCAATTGAAAGGAATGCTTACTAAAGCTCTTGCGTTGGCTCAACTCATTTCTGGTAAGGAATATGTTATGTATATTGATGCATCTATAAATAGTTTGGGTTGTGTTTTGATGCAGGATGGAAAAATAGTTACATATGCTTTTAGGCAATTAAAACTTCACGAACAGACTATCCTACACATGATCTTGAGCTTGTAGTGGTAGTGTTTGCTTTGAAAATTTGGTGACACTACTTATATGGTGAAAAATGTAGGATCTTCACTGATCATAAGAGTTTGAAGTATCTGCTTACCCAGAAGGAACTTAATCTGAGATAACGACGTTAGTTGGAATTGTTTAAAGACTATGACTACATTGTGAATTATCATCCAGGTAAGGCTAATGTCGTGACTGATGCCTTAAATCGGAAGATCATTTTGGCTTTGTCAGTGCAGTAGGGTGAATGGGGACTTGTATCTGATGGAGCTTTAATAGCTCAATTGAAAGAGAAATTTGTGAAGCCCAAAAAGTTGATGATAAGTTGCAACAACATGTCTTGACAACTCGAGAAGGCAAACAACCTGACTTTTTTGTGAAAAGAAAGTTATTGTTTGAGGCTCATAATACTGTCTTTACTATGCTCCTAGTGAAAATAAGATGTATCAAGATCTGAAGTAGCATTACTGGTGGTTGGGTATGAAACGGGATGTTATAAACTATATGTCCAAATGTATGACATGTCAGCAAGTTAAAACTAAACATCAAGTTCCATCTAGTTTATTACATCTTATTTCGATTCCTCAATGAAAATGAGATAACATTACCATGGATTTTGTCATTGGACTCCCTTTCACTCAAAGGAAGCATGATGCTGTATGAGTGATTGTAGATAAGCTCACCAAGTCTGCTCACTTTCTGCACGTTTGTCCTGATTATTCCTTGTATAGACTTGCAGATATATATGTGAATGAGATAGTAAGGTTGCATGGGATACCAGTATCTATTATTTCTGATCGTGATCTTCGATTTGCTTCGAGATTCTGAAAAAGACTGCAAAAGGATTTGGGTACTCAAGTCAAGTTCAGTACTACTTTCCATCTCCAAACAAATGGACAATTTGAATGGGTTATCCAGATACTAAAAGATATACTTCGAGCTTGTGTGTTAGAATTCTCGGAAAGTTGGGATAATTATCTTGCTGTAATAGAGTTTGCTTACAACAACAGTTATCGGACTAGTATTGGCATGACACCATATAAAACTCTATATGGTAGGAAGTGTAAAACTCCAGTTTGTTGAACTGAATCGTGTGAAAATAAGAGGATCGGGCATGATATTGTGAAAGATACTAAAGAAAAAGGTCAAGTTATTCAACAAAGATTGAACGCAGCCAGTGATAGGCAGAAATCCTATGCTGACCTAAAAAGAATAGATAGTGAGTATAAAGTAAGAGATAAGGTATTACTGAAAGTATCATCATGGAAACACATACTTCGATTTGGGAAGAAAGGTAAGCTCAGTTCATAATACATCGATCTTTATGAGATTCTTAAGAGAGTTGGACCAGTAGCTTATCAATTAGCCCTTCTTGGAGATTTAACCAAGTTACATGATGTGTTTCATGTTTCGATGTTGAGAAGATATCGATCAGATGATGCACATAAGATTCATGTGCAAGAAATTCAAGTACAACCGGATTTGACTTATGAAGAAAGGACTGTGTCTATTTTAGCCAGAGAAGTCCGACAACTCCATAATAAGCAAATACCTTTGGTGAAAGTACTCTGGCAACACCATGGACTCGAGGAAGCAACATGGGAACCAGAAGAGACCATAAGGGCTCAGTATCATCAACTATTTTGATCAGGTATGAATTTCGAGAAAAAAATTCTTTTAAGGGGGAGAGAATTATAAGGCCTAAATTATATCCTAGTTGGAATGTTACATGTTCATGAAAGTACATATATGATAGGTGTTAAAAACTATGATATGATAGAGAATTGCATGTGACTTGAATTTTGGTTTAATGGATTATACTTAGTGAATTGTAATTAATTAACATCATTAGAGATTTGAGGTATTAAAATGTACATTTGGACTAGGAAAATTATCAAGTGGCAAGACAAGTTGATGCATGAAAATTGGAATGACTAAGCCTATGAGTTAGTGACATTTGACATAGCTGATGCATTGACATTTAGCAGCATTGGTTGAGTGACAAATGACCTAATAGAATTGTGACATTTGGTAGCTTAAATGGAGGACAAGTGACTCATTTCTATGTGTGACATGTAGGTTATTCCAGTAAAGGACATGTGGTTTGTGTCTTTGTGTGATAAGTGTCCCCAAAGTAAGGACACTCATCTTACACATGACATGGCCTTATGCATTGGCTAATTTTTGCTGTAACTCATCCTTTTCTTTGCTCATTCACCACCGAAATCATCCCCTTTCCTTGCTCTAAATTTTACTTCAATTTTGATGTGCTATCACACTAAACTCGTTGCCCAATATTGCACCAAGAAGCTACCTCAAGCTATCTTTTATGCTGTTGTCTTTTAGGTGTTAAGTTCATCTAACACTTACCTAGATTTCGAAAGTGTATTGGTTGCATGAAGGGCTGGTTTGGTTAGTTCTTTGAAGAAGGAACTTGAAGGTAATTAGGTAAGAAAATGCTAAACTTGATTGCATGCTATAATATGAATTATTTTATGCTCAAATTGGATAGAATATGTATTGAATTGATGATGAATTGAGGTCTGGAACATGATACTTGTTTGATAGCTTTTGCTTTGGATGTTAATACCTGAAAGATCGCGGATTGTGAGATGCTTAATGA
Source organism: Erythroxylum gracilipes (assembly GCA_026413385.1). Classification (NCBI taxonomy): domain Eukaryota; kingdom Viridiplantae; phylum Streptophyta; class Magnoliopsida; order Malpighiales; family Erythroxylaceae; genus Erythroxylum; species Erythroxylum gracilipes. The sequence continues at coordinate 14,671,618 of JANZLC010000004.1, forward strand.
ATGATTTTTGAATTAGTTTGGACATGAAATTGATGAGGTATTAAAGCACGAATAAGGTAGAATTGAAGTAAAATTGATAGACTTTAGTGAAGATGTGTCGAATGGAAGTGAAGAAGTTAAGTTTTGGAAACAAACTGAAGGTTATAGGTAGTGAACCTTCGGTTCACTCATACCATGATCGTGGGATTTATAAGGCACATTCCCACAGTTGTGGGAAATGGTTAGAATGGTGAAAAACTTAGTTTCGTGCAATTGTTGAACTATATAAGGTTAGGTCTTTTTATTTGGTACATTGGGACTTAATTAGACTTGTTTAAGGTGTGAATTGAACTTAGATTGAGGATAGATTAATTGAGTAAAAGTTAAGTTAGATACGGATTGTTAATTTAGGCAATTACTTAAGGAATCTATGATTAATTAATAATGTGTCTAATGTTAAAATGTATGGTATGTTCAAAGATAATTGTGTTCTTAAGAATACAAATGTGTTCCAAGGGTTTTATGTGATATGAATTGGATATGGATATTCGTGAATTGGGAATTTATATGATGTTATGTAATATGTAATGACTTAGTGTTTCATTGATATATTGATGCAAATGCTTATGTTTATAAGGAATATTGAGTTTGATCAAAAGGGAGTGAAGATGTTCAATTTGAGAAAAATGAAATAAAGACATATATTATACACTACATTATTTGCTTGTAATTATGAAATCTGAAATGAATTGTTTTAAAAGTGTTAAGTTCTAGTTGTGGGTAAATAGGCATGCCTAGAAAGGTCTGCAGCTGCTCTTGTGACAATAGGGTGTCTTCTAATATCGACACTTAGGTGTCTCCTGATATTTGACACAATAATGTCTTTTGATACTAAGACATAAGTCTCTTCTGTTCTATGGTACCAATTATGGTATCTTCTGTTCTAGTCCCGTTATCCACTTCTGTAAAAATGATTAACAGACTAACCTGATTTGTATTTTGATACATGTTTGATTTTGTTATAAACAAGTTCTAATCTGAAATAAGATAAATTCTGATTTGATATAAGATGAATTCTGATCTTATACAAGTTATGATCTGTTTTGGCACAATTATGTTCTGTTTTGAGACTTGTGCATTCTGTTATGAAACAATGACATTCTGTTATGATATTTATATGTTTTGTTCTGTATTGATGAATCATAAATTGTTCTAAGACTCTTAATGTTTGGGTTGCTCTTGAATATGAATAACTAAAAACTGCTTATGATATGATTAGATTCTGAACATATGAATGTTAGAGGAATGTTATAAACAATCGCCATTATGTATCCTGTTTAGTTATTTCTCACTAAGTTTTATGCCTAGCACAGTGGTTTTGCCTCTGTGTAGGTTCTAGTAAGAAGTCTTAAGCTGGGACAATCGCAGTGGCCAAAGGAGGACGTGTTTTGTTTTGACAACTTGTATATTTGAATTTGTTTTTGAGTTGTATTTAATGTAATGAAACATTTTGTATATTTGTGAATAAGGTTTGTAATATCCTATAAATGATTTGTAATAACCTTACTACATGATGGATTTAATATATATGGCATATATTTTGAGAAGTTCATTATGTATGATGTATATTATGTTTTGTTTATAAAATAACTCCTAATGGATTGTAATGTTTGTTACTCGAGTTTCTGGAAATGCATGTAAAGAATGTTTAGTATGCTTTAGATTATTTTGGTTATGTTTTATGTGGCACTTACATATCTTCCCAGGGGATATGTAGGTGTGACATAGTAGGAATATATTGTCTAATCTTATAAAGTTGGCATGGTAAGATAGTTATACGGGAATTATAAGTTATATACAGAATATAGGAAGTTGTGAGGAGGTCATATGTTGTCTATAAAATTTTTCTTCTTTGGGTGAGACGAGAGAGGTAGCCTTTCAAATGTTACCATTGACCCTGAATCACCTTTTATTTTGCTATTGATACCATGTGCTTTCTTTTATTTTACCATATCGATCGAGTATCTTAATAAATTTTGGTATCAAAGTATTGATCCTACAATGAGTGGTTGTCCACTTTGATAGTCACAAAATGATTGGAAAAAGTTAAATATGACTTGGTATTAGGAGCAATAAAGGGTCTTGCAAGGGATCCAAGTTTGAGCAAAGCTATCGAAACCATGGCAAAAACAATCTAGTAGGAGAAGGGAATGTTAGTAAAGTTTTGTCACATAATGAAACCTAATAGGTGGAGAGAAAGGTTGAGATACTTGAGTTGTGCCAATTGATATCAAAATTCGAAGAAATGTTTAGGAGCGCCATTGAGTTGCCACTAAGTCTTAGCTATGATTATGTAATAGGGCTAAAGGAAGGGACAAAATTAGTCAACATGATGCCTTACAAGTACCTCACGTTGAGAAAAGCAAAATTGAAAAGTTGGTAGCCGAGATGCTCACTGTTGGGATTATTAAACATTGCAAAAATCCCTTTTTTAGCCCAGTGTTGCTCGAGAGAAAAAAAGATGGAAGCTGGCGGTTTTGTGTGGATTACAGAGTCCTCAACAAAGTTATAGTGCATGATTGATTTTCCATTCCAAATATTGATATGCTCTTGGACAAACTATATAGAGTCAAAAGTTTCACCAAGCTTGATCTTAAATCAGGCTACCCGTCAAATAAGGATTCAACCATAAGATGTGCATAAGATAGTATTCAGAACTTATGAAGACTGTTATGAGTTCCTCATCATGCTATTCGAGTTTACCAATGCCCCAACAACATTTCAAGCACTCATGAATTCCATTTTCAAAGGGCTATTGAGAAGGTATATGTTAGTATTCTTTGATCATATTCTCATTTACAGTTCTTTTCTTGAGGAACACTTGTTGCATCTCTGTGAGGTACTAATGATTCTTTGTGACCATTTGTAAATATTACAAAGTGTATTTTATGTCAGTGTAAGTTAGAATATTTGGGAATATCATATTTGAGAAAGGGGTTGTTATTAATCCTGAGAAAGTCAAAGCAATGGATGAGTGACCAACACCACAAAACCAAAAGGATTTGGGGGTTTTTTTGGATTAATTGAATATTACCACAAGTTTGTTGGCGATTATAGAAAAGTAGTGGCGCCTTTGACTCAATTGTTAAAAAAGAATGATTCCTCTAGAGTGAAGAGGCTAACAAAATAGTTTGCAACTTTAGAAGGCCATGAAAGTTGTGCCCATTTTAGCCTTACCTAATTTTGAGGAGGCATTCATAATGGAAACTTATACTTAGGAAGTAAGATTAGGGGTTGTGTTGTCTCAAAAGGCATAACCCATTGCATATTTAAGCCAAGCACTTATTGGGAGAGTGCAGTTCAATTCGATTTATGTGAGAGAGCTAATGACTATAATAATGACTATCTAAAATTGGAGACTATTTATTAGGGAGACACTTTGTGATGAAGACAAATCAAAGGAACTTACATTACTTACTAGAACAATGGATGGCCACACCAGAATATCAAAGTTGATTGACTAAACTGATGAGAATTAATTTTAAGATTCAGTATTAAAGGTGCAAATTAGGGCAACATTACTTGCTATCTTGGACCCTTTTATTATTAATTAGAGACCCTCAGTTGAAACAAATCCTCTAAACATTAAGGGAAGAGGCTAGCCTTTTGGTATTAATATCATTCACTTTCTTCTATTTACTATATCCATCAAGTATCTTAACAAATTTTGGTATCAGAGCATCGGTCCTATAGTAAGTAGTTGTCCACTTTGGGAGTTAAACAAAATATTTGGAAAAAGTTGTAGACAAAATATTTGGAAAAAGTTGACTATGACTATTGATATTGGGGTGAAACAAATGGTCTTACGAGGGGATCCAAATTTGAACAAGGCTATGGTTTTGATGAAAACATGGTAAAAATAATCCAACAGAAGAAAGAGAGAATGTTGTTAGAGTTATGTAACCTTGGATAAAAAGGTAAATAGAAATTGTCCCTCAAATACTTCGACCTCTACCCAATTATTCTGAAAATTTGGCAAGGTGACTTATAAATTGAAACTTTTAGATTCTGCTTTTATTCATACAATTTTTTATGAATCCCAACTTAAAAGGAAATTGGAGATTCTATCCCCATATAGCCTCTCCAGACAGCTTTAAAATGCTGATATAGAGTGAGAAGTGGATCCAGAATCAGTTCTTGACAGTCATAACGCAATAGGGAAATTGAGTTGCTCATTAATGGAAGAGTTTGCCAGAATTTGAAGCTAAATGGGAACCAATAAAGTTAATTGAAGAACAACCCATGGGTTCCACCTGAAAAGGTGAACTTTAACAGGGGTGATAAGGATAAGCTTCTATAATGAGGAAGAAGGGCAGCTCTAGGAGGCCCAATCAAGATGAAGAATAGGCTTATACTGATTTGAGCAATTATTTCAATTTGTGTAGTCTTGTGTAGGTTGTGTTGTACTCTATAGTAGGAATATGTTGTCTAATTCTATAAAGTTGACATGGAAAGGTAGTTACAGGGGAGTTACAAGTTATATAGAGAATATAGGAAGTTATATGGGGTCATGAGCTATTTATAGAATTTTTTAACCTAGGTGAGACTAGGAGATAGGTAGCCTTTCAAATGTTTTCAGTGACATTGTAATACCTATTCTGCTATTAAAACTATTCACTTTCTTTTATTTCACTATATCTATCTAGCATCTTAACAAAATTATTTTGACTTTTGTTATCTATGAACTAATTGATAACACACTTAAATTATGTAATATACAGATGATCTCTATTTGTCACATTTTATATTTGATACTGCAATTTTTGATTGATATATTAATAAGATTGATGGAAAATAGCACTTATTTGAGAACTATATAAATATTATGAAAGTAACACTTGTATAAGCTTAAGCCCAACCAAAAAAGGGACAAAGAATGATTCAAATAGTTTGTTTGGGAACGCCATGTTTGCCAAAAAACCAAGTATAATATATTGTTGGTGTGTTACTACTACTGTCTTTTACCTACCACACATATTCACTATCCATTTTTATTTTGGAAACTTGATAAGCCTTCAAATAAATATGTTCATAGAAGGAGGAAGAAAGGTAGCTATAGGAGGCTCAATTAGGATAAAGAAATAGGCTTAGAATGATATGAGAAATTGTTTCTATTTTGTATGGTCTTGTTTAGAGTGTGTTTTGGTCCGTATTAGGGTTATGTTATTTGATTTTAGAAAGTTGAAATGGCAAGGTAATTACAAGAGAGGTACAAATTATATAGAGAATATAGGAAATTGTGAGGGGTTATGAGATGTCTGTAGAATTTTCCCATTTGGGTGAGACTAAGAGAGAGGTAACATCTCAAATGTTACTATTGACATTGTAGCACCTTCTATTTTGCTATTAATTCCATTCATTTTCTTCTATTTCACTATATCCATCAAGTTTCTTAACAATTTTTTTTGAAAAGTAACTCTTAACAAATTTTGGTAAGCATCTATCCTACAGTATGTGGTTGTCCACTTTAGGAGTCACTTAAAATGATTAGAAAAAAGTTAACTATGATTGGGTAACAAATGGCCATGTAAGGGGATCCAAGTTTGAACAAGGCTATGGTTTGGATGAAAACCATGGTAAAAACAATCCAACAAGAGAAGGAGGGAATGTTGATTAAGTTGTGTCACCATAGCTAAAAAGCTGAATGAGAAATTGGCCCCAAGTCGGCCCCTACCCAATTATTTAGAAAATTAGCTAGGTGGCTTATAAACTGAAACTTTCAAATTCTGCCTCTACTCGTCCAATTTTTCATGAATCCTAACTTAAAAATACGGTTGGGGATTATATCCTTATACAGCCTCTCTCGATAGCTCTAAACACTGATATGGAGTGGAAAGTGAATCCATAATCAATGTTTGACAGTTGGAACCATAATAGGGAAATGAATAGCTCATTAATGGAATAGTTTGCTAGAATTTGAAGCTACTTAGGAACCAATGGAATTAATTGAAGAATAATCCATGGGTTCCACCTTGTGGACAAAGCGAACTTTAAAAGGGCACTAATGGTCAGCCTCTAAATAATTATGTTTATAGAAGGATGAAGAAGGGCAGCTCTGGGAGGCTCAATTAGGGTGAAGAACTAAGCTTATATTAGTTATAGCAACTATTTCTATTTTGTGTGGTCTTGCATAGAGTGTGTTGTGGCTGTAGTAGGAATATGCTCTTTGATTCTAAAAAGTTGACATGGTAAGGTAGTTACAGGGGAGTTATAAGTTATTTAGAGAATATAGGAAGTTCTAGGAGGTCATAAGTTGTATATAGAATTTTTTAGTTTGGGTGAGACTAGGAGATAGGTAGCCTTTCAAATGCTGCCATTTTCATTGCAACACCTTTTATTTTTCTATCAATAATATTCAATTTCTTTTATTTAACTATAATTGTTTAGTATCTTAACAAAACTATTACCTTTTGTTGTCTATGAACTAATTAACAATATACTTGAATTATGTAATATACAGGTGATCTCTATTTATCACATTTTATATTTGATACCGCAATTTTTGATTAGTATATTAATAAAATTGATGGGAAAATATTACTTATTTGAGAACTATATGCATCTTACGAAAGTAGTACTTATATATGCTTGGGCGCAACCAAAAAGGGAAACAATTGTGACAAAACTCAAAGTCAATTCAATACAAAATGCCTCTTACACTATTATCCATCTTGCTAATTGAAGACATTAATGGCTCTAGTGAAATTGTCAATAGATGGTTATGAAGTAAAGGAGTTCCTTATTGAGGTAAGTTCTTATAGTAAAAGAGTCATTAAAAGGAGTTATCCCTTGTGATTTTGAAAGAAAATAACAATTTGGAGGTTTTGGAAATTAAAAGTATTCATGTGCACCAAGTATAATTTGATTTGGAGTTGTGGTATATATATATATATCAATTGTCTTTTTTAAGGCTCGGTTGGTGGTGAAGAATTGAATTTAATTATTAGCCTTGTGAACAATCTCTGATATCAGAAATTGTTCACAAGGTTTATATATATATGATGTCAATTGTCTTTGTTTAAGGCTCTGTTGGTGGTGAAGAATTGAATTTAATTATCAGCCTTGTGAACAATCTTCGATATCTACTATTATTAAAAAAGGTGGGAGGTAAACCTTAATCATTGGGTCATTGACCTGACCAATTTTGAGAGTTATTTTGGAAAGCTTAAAAAGTTGATGAGTGACTTGCTTCTGGTTAGACTTGATTGGCAAGCACTCACCCTTAAGGCTAAGACCTCTAATGATTTGTACGAGTGTCATTCCATCCTGGAACAAGCCTTTTCCTAAACACCAAATGCTGCTTTTGTCATAGGATATAACGAAAGTGACAAAAAAGATATTATTAAAGAATGGAGAAATAAACGTTGGACTCAATCAATTGTCATTGGTTTACTAAGAAGATCATTATTTCTTATGAAAGTTTCAGGATAAACAAATGGTTGGTTTAGGTTTGTTGAGTTTGTGAACAAAAATATGTGATTGAGTAAATATACTACCTCTAAGATGGGGGCGTCGAACTTACACTGAAATTTATAAAAGAGATTTGATCATTTTGGTGGTTATAAAATTTATTGTTAGAAACATTTTCGCCTAGATAACTACTTATTAATGTAATAGGATTATACAATTGCTAGATACGACATTGCAACACTCCAATTGACAGATGAAACTAAAATTGTACTGTCAATTACTCTCATCTTAGTCATAATGTTAAGTTATGTTTTTGGGTTTGAGTCGTTTGCCTTTAAACTTGAAGATGGAGAAGGGCACAACAAATCAGGGTCACGTTAAGAGAAAAGTCTTATGTTGAATGAGTTGATTACTGGACCTAACATAATGATTGGTGAAGTACGAGGAGTTAGCTCTAGATGTATGGTCCTGTCACTTGTGTGTTAGCTGATTCTAACATATATATTCAACAATAATATATGTTAGAATAACATATAAATTAAATGCAGAAATAAATGAAATGCCTCCAGCCATTGTTGTCTTTACATGTAGATTCTGAGTTTTGGAATTCTTCTAAGCTCTCAATTCTCGTTTTGATGGTGTATGTCTCTAGAAGAGAAAAGAAGCTTAGGGATCCCCAAAATCTGCAAGAAAATCCTATATGAATGTGCTCCCATTGTAACACCCCACTCCCGCAAGACTCGAACCCGACATCGCCGGTGATATCCGAATCCGTGCCCTATGAGGGTGGCGTGCTACATCACTCAGTCAAAACTTAGTATAATTTTTTTTGAATGCAATCATATGCGCGGAAATCAATAGACAATTTAGGCCCGCTTTAATTTGTAAACATTTTCAGTCATAACAATACACGCCATTCAACGTACACAAATCCGTAACCAAATTGGGCCCAAATTTATCCATAAACATTTTAGTGAACACATTACAATCAATAGAATTCCTATGGCCAATCGGAGCCCACTATAAATACAAAGCATTATTTTACAGAAATTGCGGAATACACATTTATACAAAAAGGGGACGACACTAACGCAGACGTGAACTGATCCCGACCTCTATCTTTTACTTGCATGCAGTAGCCATACTCCCATGTCTAACGGGGTACTCTTCAAGGCCTGAAAAATAATTGCAAATTTTGGGTGAGTTTTGCGAACTCAGTGAGGAACCATCATCGATGGTTCACCCAATCTATGCAACAATCACATATATTATAGATATTCCACAGTTTCATATTCATAAGTACTACATGACCGTACTCGAACAATTCACAGGTTATTTCACAACAATACATTCAGAAGTACCACATAGTTGTTATTCCATAAGTCACAATTCCATATTCAATACACTGAATCATTCATAATATTTCACGTTCAACATGTTAACTTATTCATATTATGCATATGCGATGCTCATGAGACTCACTTTTACAATTGTTACTTTGTTGTGACCGAGTGCCTGGATTGTCCTATTTAGGGCTCATTAAGCGTTAAACGCGTCTCAGGGGTAAGATAGCCCTCTGGGTATGCACTACTTCCCTGAGAGCTCGAGGCTCCTTTTTCACTCGTTAAGCTTATAGCTTTGATCGTCTTAGGGGTAGGAGAGCCCTCTGGGTATGCACTATTTTCCTGCGAGCTCGAGGCTCTTTTTCACTTGTTGAGCTTATAGCTCTGATTGGTGGTTGCTCTGGACACAACTCCCATTATGTTCATGCATTCATGCAATGGAATGCGTCACTCACAATTATCTATCCCATTCATTCACGTTCTCATATTGTCGGATCTTAGTCCGGCCTTCCACATTAAAGCGGAGCATTTCACAATCTCATTCATATCTATGCATACATTTAACACTTTCATATATAAATGTAATTCATCCAATTTACATTCAGTAATATCACAATTATACATACAAAAAACAAGTAGTTCATAGATTCAATTCACGTGTCACATTTCGTCATATCAGAAGCAATTAGTTCACAGATTCAGTTCACAAACATATAACACTTCTATGTCATCACTCCCAATAGATAGGACCTTCTGTCCGGAACCCATAATCAGAACACAATTCACAATCCCACCATTATTGTTGGACCCCGAACTTTGATTGGAAGTCAGAATTATTAAAGGAGGAATCGGTAGTGAATGTAGTAAGTGGTGTTACATGTTTTACAATGATATTTGGAGGTTAATGCATGAAATGAGTGTTTTAAGTATGCATGTAGTGTGGGTAACATCTTTATAATTGAAAAAGTGAGCTTGCTCAGTTACTATTCATGTAACTTCTTTGAAATTTCAATTTATGAGACTTGACGTATTGGGGCTAGAAATGCTCACTAAAGCTTTGTAAGAACCTATATTTTGATATTAATGAAAGACCTTTGAGTTTTATTGTATTTTGCCAATGCTTGTCAAGTATGACTTAGCATTGATTTGAAAATGTGCCATGAGTTTTGTATATGAATTTTGTAAATGGACTTTGAGTGATATGGGTTGATTTCGAAATTGTTCCAAAATTTTGTATTTTGTGGCTTATGGATGATTTGAGAAATGGCGTGATGCTTGTCATAGGAATGTGTTTCATGACTATGGAGGATTAAGTATGGATGATGAGTTGATGAACTTTGAATGTGAGCTATCGTTAATATGGATATATATATATATATGCGTGAGATACTATGAAAAGAAAGATAGAATGTGAGGTAAATAATAGGATGTTATTGAGTATGATGAGCCATATGAATTGAGGTTGATTTTCAGATGGAGTCAAATGGAAAGTTGAATTGTTGAATGATGTTGTTTAGGTGATTTCTAGCAGGGCAGAAACTTCGATCGAAAATTGACTTAGCTAGAGGTTTAAGTTTCTTTGAAGTTCTTCACAAAAGTTTTAGAGCTTGATTTTATCTTTCCAATGATATAAAGCACGAAATTTTTGGACAAGGAAGTAGGAAGTTATGATTTTGGGAAGTTCTGATGCTGTTTAGTATAAAGCCGATCGACTAGTCACCTTTGAGTGCATATTTGACCCCTCTAGAGACCGATTTTGTTGTTTACTCCTTCATAAAAGTTGTAGATCGGTATTTTATCTTATCCTTAGACACTGAGTTTGAAAACTTTGGAGTTCGGAGTCAAAAGTTATGATCCTTGTAAGTGGAGATGTTCTGGGAAGAAGAAAAGCAGACGGAAGAAAAACATACTGAAGAAAAGCAGACGACAGAAAAACAGACTAAAGAAAAGCAGACGAAAGAAAAATAGACTGAAGAAAAGTAGACTGAAGAAAAGTAGACTGAAGAAAAGCAAACTGAAGAAAAGCAGACGGAAGGAAAAGCAGACACAAAAAGCTGACCTGTTGAAAAGTCTAAACATCGATCGGTATTTTGAGGATATCTAGAGCTACAGAGCACCAATTGAGCTGATTCTTGTTGCAAATTAAACTAGAGAAATATATCTACAAGTTATATGAGGAGCGAATCTACAATTTAGCTTCTAAGTCATTATATGTTTGGAAGGAAGTTCGGTGTACTGTCTAGTTTTGGTCCAGTTTTGTCCTGAAAGTGTTTTTACCATAACTTCTATGTTTCTAATTAGATTTGAGTGCTTTTGGTGTCGTTGGAAAGATCAGACTGAGAGGAACATTTTTGTAGAAGAAAGTTTTATCAAATTCTCCCATTTACCTAATCAAAATTTGGAGTTAAGATATCAGTTTTAAAGGTAAAATAAGGGCAAATGGGTCATTGCTCATTCATTAATGGCAAGAT
>JANZLC010000004.1:14707481-14721792 GCA_026413385.1 Erythroxylum gracilipes
TTCAAGAATTAAGTCATTTGGGTGTCTATAGAAGAAGTTATGGCGAAAAGAATCAAACATGGCTTTGTCCTCAATCAAATTGAACCTATCTTGGGAAAATTATCATAACTTTCACTATGACATCAGATTAGAGGGTTATTCGCATGGTTTGAAAGAGAACTTCAAGATCTACAACATTTGTGCAGACCTTGAAGACAAATTCTATCATGTGAAGGGTCAAAAATAGAAAAGATGATACGACATCATATTGAGCCGAAAGTGACGTCATCAAATGATACAAGGTTGGGAAAATTGCCATAACTATTCCTAAAGAAATCAGATTAAGGTGTTCTTTAGATGGTTCGAAAGAAAACTTCAAAAGCTACAATTCTCATGAAGATTAGAAGACAAATTCTATCATTTGAAGGTTACAAAATAGAACAGACCATATCACATCATTTTGAGACGAAAGTGACATCATCAAACGATACAAGGTTGGGAAAATTGCCATAACTTTCCCTACAGATATCGGATTAAAGTTTTCTTTAGATGTTTCGAAAGAAGACTTCAAGAGCCACAATTCTCATGAAGACTACAAGACAAATTCTATCATTTGGTGGGTCAAAAATAGAACAGACGATATGACATCATTTTGAGACGAAAGTGACGTCATTAGATGATACAAAGTTGGGAAAATTGCCATAACTTTCCCTACAGATATCGGATTAAAGTGCTCTTTGGATGGTTGGAAAGAGGACTTCAAGATCTACAACTTTAGGGCCTCAAAGACAAATTCTATCATCCAAGGGATCAAAAATAGGATGGAAGGTAGAAAATAAATAGTAACTTCGCCTTAGATGAACAATAACTAAGAAGATAGGATGAATAGTAACTTCGTCTTAGCTGAACAGTAACTAAGACGATAGTTTCTTCCTTTCATTTGGATCATCTTACCTTGCTTCGTCTTACTTTGCTTCGTCTTAGTTTGCTTCGTCTTACTTTCGCTTCGTCTTACTTTTGCTTCGTCTTACTTTTGTATCTCCATATATAAAGATCATAACTTTCGACTCTAATGTCCAAAAATTTCATACTATATACCATTGAAAAGATAAAAGAAAGATATACAACTCTCAAGTAGACAACTTTACCAAAATCTATATAAATCAATCCAAAAATTTCCCCTAAACTCTAAATATGAATTTTACATTATCCTCCGGCGTACTACACCTCATTCTCAACTTTATGACAAATTTTGAGATTCTTAGAGACAGAATTGAAGTTCAATGTCTACATACGAAATGCAGCCATATATCTCTAGGTTAATCCAAATTAAAAATCATCTCGTTTAGAAAACTAGAGGAAACATTGTGGCTAAAAGACTGAAGCATACTCAGTGGACATTTCCCAGACCACTACCAATTTTTGTTTCAAAAATCTTTCCTTAACACAACTCATACCAAGATCACCCTTTTTCTATTGCATTTTCTCTTCATTCTCAACATTATTTCAAATCAATGTCCTCCATAAAGAAAATTATAATCCATGACTAATCATAAACACAGAACATACATATATGTACATATTCTTCATCAATTTACTACACAAATTCAACTACATTTTTGCTTTCATTTCACTTATAACTTTTACCTTAATTCTTTTTATTTCAAAAATCTCTTATGAACCAAAATATCATAGCAAATCATGAATCTATCCACATTTCTCATTCCCTACTTTACTCTTGTCTAAAAATTCTTGGTTCAAGTACTCTCATTTATTTGTTCTTAACTCGTGACTAATCATCAAAATTTCTTATTCAATAGTTCTAATCTTTTAAGAAAAGTTTGGGGTCCAACAGAATGCATATAAAGCTCTTGCTGGTCCTTCTAAAGAAGAACAAATGTATACAATGAAAGAAGAAATGATTTCTTTAAGATCAAATCAAGTATGACACTTGTTTGATCTCCCTAGTAGGAGCAAAGCTATTGGGAATAAATGGGTTCTTAAAATAAAAACAAAATTGGTGGCAGTATCACAGGATACAAGCCATTAAATGGATATAAAGAATGCCTTTTCTATACAGAGAATTAGAAGAAGAAATCTATAAGGAACAACATGTAGATTTCATTAAAACAGGCTAAAAAGCCACGTATGAAAATTGATTTATAGTCTAAAGCAATCCTCAAGGCAGTGGTGCATTCATTTTTTATAATGTAATTATTTCATATGATTTTCCTATGCTTAATACAGACCATTGTGTATATATTAAGAGATCTAAAGATAATTTGTGTATCTATCTTTATATGTGAATGACATTTCGATTGCTTATGATGACTGTGAATTTGTTAAATAAATCAAGAATAGTTTTCATTTGAATTTGAGATAGATGTGGGTGAATTTATACATATTTAAAGAGATTGTTTAAAGAGATTATTGTTAGTTTCTCAAGTGACCTATATTTAAAAGGTTTTAGAATGATTCCATATGAAAGATAACAATAGAGACGATGTAAATCTCTATAAATGTGTGAAGATTAAAGAAATTGATTTATGGTCGTGTGGAGTTACACACCCGTGTATACTGAGATACATGGCCATGTATGTTACTGTGTAAATCTCTTTGCCCGTGTAAATTCACGAATTCAAGTTTTTGATTATATACGGTCTCTCATATGCTTGTGTAAGTGATCGTGTATATCCTAAAAATCTTAAAATTTACTATAAAAGAATGTGAGAAGAGGAAATTTGAAGAGAGCAGACTTTTGTAACAAATTTGAGGCATAAGAAACGTAGAGAGGCGACAATCTTAATCAAGGGACGAGGAAAACACAAAGTTAACATCAAGAGATCCATTGGATTACAACATCAAACCTTAAACTTACAAGAAGATTCAATAGTAGAAAAAAGGGAGATATAGAATTATGATTCCTTTATTTTCTTTTTGTTTTTCTTCATATTTATCTTTGATTTTGTTTTCTATGATTAATAACTAAACCTTTTTAGTGTCTAAGTGTGATGAATCCTAGTTTGAGATAACAATATGTTTTAATCTTATAATTAATACAATGATATTGACTGATTATTATGATTCAATTATGTGATTTATTCTTGTTCTAATATATCTAGAATATTAGTGCATGATTTGATTTTATATAATAGAGATTGAGAAATCTTCTTATATAAATAAATCTACCATAATTGGAAGGATTTACATGCAAACCTAGAGGTAAATTGACATAAACCCTCTAGATTGGGTCAAACCTAATAGCAAAATTCGTAAATCGATAAAAGCAATCCTAGGGGTTTTAACTAGAAAGATTTTTGTTAATCAACTAATGGATTAGTTGCCAATAGTTTAGAGAGAGTTACTAACATAAGATAGGAATTTTATGGTCCAATAAGAAATAATATAATTGTATGATAAAAGGTTAATAATTTAATGATTCTTAGGGGGATTCATCACCTAGATACTACTACTTGATATTGATCTTTCTTTGTATTTTAATTGTCCTGAGTTTATAATCGTTTAATCTTAATTTAGTTTCTTTGTTTATTTTTATTTTTAATTCAAAACCAAAAATCTTATTCTTAGGTTAGATAATATAAAAAGGTAATTATTAGTATTTACAGTCTTCGTGGAATCAACCAGTATTTGTCTGTGCTAGCTACAGCTGCGTCGTGCACTTACGATAATTTAATTATTGTTATAGAAATAACCAATCACTTGGCTTAAAGAGGAAATTAGGGAGGAAATCTTAAAGGAAAGGGCCCTTTGCACTCAACTCTAATCTATGTCAATTGTCTAGAAAGTTAAGGGCATGGACTGCCCCATAAACAAATGATCAAGGATTATCTGTGCTTAAATAAATTATATATTGTAGGACTTTTGCAGACGAAAGTAAAGCCTTTACTTTCCTTCGAGCTCAGGCTGAAGTTCACTCTAAGGATTCTATCATCAGAGCTAAAGAAAGAGAAGCCCTTGGTAACTACTTTATAGCTTAGACAATCACCACTCCTTGCTAAGGCAAAGAGCAAGGTCAATTGGCCTAAAGAGGGTGACAAAAATATCAAATTAAACTATAATGACATTCTATATTGAAGAAACACCGATATGATAAATTCCTTAATAGTGGATTTGGTTACTTCCAGAAAATACTTAGAGCTTAAGGGTATTGTTTTCAACCATTTCAAGAATTTACCAGGCACTACTAAGACTTTCTCTAAAGTTTTGTAGGATCTTAAATCCTTCATTCTAGAGACTATCTCTTCTTCTCAATCGGCCTCCCTTATGAATCCCTTCTGCGAACAAGATGTCAAAGATGCTTTATTTAGCTTGGCACTGAGAAAGCTCTGGGACTGATGCATTTAATGCCTTATTTTTTTCAAAAAACATGGCACCTAACAACTCCCTTATTAATCATCATTTACATAGTTATAGCTTTTCTACTTCCTTTCGGAAGGACTCACTCAGACTCTGTAAATTCTCTTTTATTGCCTCTTTTTGGTCAAGCTTCATCTCCTGGAGTGAGCATGTGAGATTCACGTACAAGGGGGACGTAGTTGTTTTCAAATTGGTCATCAGCTATGGGTTATATGCTCTCTGGTTAGAAAGAAATGCACAAGTTTTTGAAAGCAAATGTCAACCCGTTTAGCAAATCACGCTACCAACTCTTTGAAATATCGAATAGCTGATTCTGGTTCACAACATCTCCTCCAGCGTGAGAAATGACTTGAATTCTTTTTGGGACCTCCCTAATCTTTAATCTTTCCCACGTACTTGATTAGCTAGGCTTCCTTTCCTGAGTTGTTAGCTGGTGCTTCTGGACTTGGGTTACCTAGCTCGTGTTAGCTTTGTTTGAGTTGCTAGTTTTGCTTTCTTCATGTGTTGTTTTTAACTCTTCTATTATTAATCAATTTCTTTTTCCCAAAAAAGAAAATTTGGTTGGATTTTCACACGTGCAGATTTAGTGGGCCACTGTCCCTTATCCGACAGTGTACTTTATTTCTCAATTCCAAGGGTATATCTATATAAGAACATGTGGGCGGTAAACTTTGTTACTCAATTCCAAGAGCACGTGCTGCACGTGCATGTCTCTAGATCCTGGGGTCGTTTTGCAATCTCTGTGCACTGTGATCCAATTCCGATGGCTACAGTTCTTTTCCAAGCGGTTCGGCCGCTTCCCGTTTCACTGACGTGCCCGGTGAGCCCAGAACAGAAGCTTTCGCAGCAGAGAGTTGAGTTAATTAGAGTCTCGGCAGCTAGAAAACCACTTCGCGACTTAGAAACTCAGAAAACAGGTTCTGCAACAAAACTATATTTTGATACTTAATGAATTAGTTTCTATATTTTTTTGGTGATTGTAACAGATTAGGATAGTGGAAATGGAATTTCAGGCAGCAAAAAGTGGTTTGTGGAAGAGAATAAAGACGAAAGTTCTGCTTTGGGATGGTTACCTGCTTTTCCTCATGCTTCGTTAGCTTCCATGTCCAATTTTCTCTTTGGTTATCACATTGGGTAAGCGACTCTCGACTTTCTTTCTCTCTCTCCCCTCTCACTCTCCTTGTAATATTCAAAGTGATTCATACGAAATTTCGCTCAATGCGCTTCTTAGTTGCGTCGTTGAGACCGAATGAGTTACTCTTTTCGTCCCCTATTATGTTGGAAAGTAGTGGATATTATTGGGATGCTGCTTCTCGCTTGTAATTATTTTCTTTAGAAAATTAGATGTATAACACAAGCTGCGAACTGAAGCTTACTTAGCAACTAAGTATATCAACGAAACGAAATGATGCGGCGCATCATCTTCAAATTTTAGATGATCTGTTAAACAATGCTTACTTTAATCATTTTAAGTGCTGATACCGTTGACTAAGAGTGTTACAAGTCAGGCTGTACTGATTTTGCAAGTTATACTGATTTTGACATACACCAACCTGATTATTCTAATATCCTCCTTTCCCCGGCAGACTCCGCCTTTCCTTTCATTTTGAGTTCAGTGCTCATGAAGTTTACCTGATGATTTACAGAGTAATGAACGGCCCTATTGTTTCTGTTGCACGAGAATTGGGTTTTGAAGGGGACTCGATTCTTGAAGGTCTTGTTGTGAGCATATTCATTGCTGGTGCTTTTATTGGAAGCATATGCTCAGGTTCAATAGTTGATAAACTTGGATGTCGACGTACTTTTCAACTTGACACAATACCACTAATTATTGGTACAACTATAAGGTACTTCATTGTGTGTTTTGTACTTAATTTCCATCAAAAATTGTTATGTACTGATTAGGTTTTTACCTTACGACAATTGCCAGCTTCTTTCTCTCCAATTTGTTCTTCAGATTGGTTTCAACACTGACTGATATGAATATGGGACTGCACATGGCTCACATTGTTTGATTTCCAAGTGTGTTAGGCGATCATATACTGCCTTTTCATATTGTCAGTAGAAAAATAAAGGTTCTGATTTTCTATAAATATTAATTACTTGAGAAAGCATGCTAGTATGCAGCTTTTCCTGATATTTTTACATCACTAATTCTTGCGACTTCTCAGAGTGGACATTATAATGAGAGAATGATGGGTATTCAAGTGTCTCATAATATTCAATTTCTAAATTTACTTTTTGTTCCTCTTCACTGGAAAAATAAAGTGTTTCAGTGGAACCCATGATATTTATTGCATGATGCTGCCTTGCACCAAAGATTGTTGCTTTAATGATCTCACACTTGCTTGTTTAAAATTTTTCATAATTTTTGACCCTTGAATTTGTAACAGTTCACAAGCACACTCCTTAGGTGACATGCTTTTGGGAAGATTTCTTGTTGGCTTTGGGATCGGTGTTAACGCTGTCCTTGTTCCAATTTATATCTCTGAGGTATTTTTGGAGATTATGCTGCTGAGATTACTATTCTTGTGTTAGTTTAAAAACTCCAGCGTTTATTCTCATCTTGTTCAAATTGTAATCTTTTAACAGCCATTGTGCTGTATTTCAGATTATTAGAAAAAAAAATTGGGTTCCCGATTGGTTATTGTAACAGGGAAAGAGTATTGTATTTTCTCTTATATTCACTGTACAGAAGTAAGGCTATATATACATATTGACAAGATTAATTTAGGGAATATAATCCCTATGATCAAGGGATTATAATCCCTGGAATAAAGATTAGAATCAATAGGCATCAATTCTCAATATGTATCAGTTATTAATGAATGTAAGTATGAATAAGAATGATTTGGTTAACGAAATGCAGCAAAGTTAGTGCTTGAACATAAGTTACTAAGACTTTTTCAACTAACAAGAGACTTGTAGATTATGGGGGAAAAAAAAGTTTATAATTTTTCAAATCTGACAAATGTAAGCTTGTTAGTGAAAAAAATTACCTGTCAAATTTTTATATGTTGAACTGTAAATTTTTATAGCAATTAAATCTATGTTTATGACATTTTAACTTGGTATTTTCGAACTCGTCCAAATTCATTTAGCTCATTTTTTCTGTTTTATAGGTTGCCCCGACAAAATACAGGGGCTCTCTGGGTACTTTGTGTCAAATAGGCACCTGCCTTGGAATCATTACATCATTGTTACTGGGAGTTTCTTCTGAAAATGATCCGCACTGGTGAGAATATTTCCTTTTTGCAGCTTGCTTTTTCCTGCATTGATTAATGAACATCATCCAAGGAATGGTTTACTTGCAGAAAGTGTTATCTTCTTTTTGGGTAAATATGAATTGAACAAGGATGGAGCAGAGGTATAGTTCTAGTGTGTCACTAATAGCATTCTTAAGATAGATATTGCTCAAAGTGAAAAAAGGGAAGTGAAAAAACACTTTCCTTGTGCTAGAGGTCATTGCAGCTTGTCACTATTAGTTTCTCATGGACATGCTAAAAACTAGGTTTTTAAGGCTGAACTTTGGTATTCATCTTGCTTTTTGACCTTCATTCATGGTGCTACTTTTGTTGTTGATTTTCAAAGGGTACCTTTTCTTCTGGATGATGTTTGCGGTATCTTGACAATTCAATCTTAGAATTTTTTTTTCATGAAGACAAAAATGTGACAAATTTCTTTCTCAGGTGGAGGACTATGCTCTTGATTGCAAGTGTTCCTGCATTTGTCCTTATCCTTGGTATGCAGTTTGCTGTAGACAGTCCTCGCTGGCTATGTAAAGTATGATTTTTTTCGTTTTTCCTTGCAAACATAAATTATGTTTTTGACATTTTATTCATAGAAGTTATGAAAAATTTTGTTGTAGGTAGGAAGATTAGAGGATGCTAGAACAGTCATTCGTAATCTGTGGGGACCATCTGAAGTTGAAAGATCAGTTCAAGAGTTCCAATCAATTATCAGGACTGATGGTAGTGATGTGGGCAGTGGATGGCTGGAACTGATGGAAGAACCACACTCTAGAGGTTGTATCAAGGTTTTTTAATGTGATTTTCAAATATCTTTGGCTGTGGACGATAATATTGTTTTGTTATTGCAGTTGCATTTGTTGGAGGTGCTCTGTTTGTACTTCAACAGTTTGCAGGAATAAATGGAGTCCTTTATTTTTCGTCATTGACTTTTAAAGATGTTGGTATTGCAAGCAGTGCTTTGTCGAGCTTACTAGTAGGAATTACCAACTTCGCAGGTTTGAATCTATATGAATAGTGACTTTTGTGCAACGGAAGCTGTTTCTCCTTTATAACATTCTTCTGATCTTGTCTATGTATTATCAATGTCAGGTGCACTTTGTGCATCATACTTGATGGAGAAAGAAGGGAGACAAAAGCTCCTTATTGGGAGTTACCTGGGCATGGTGGGTATGATGAAATATCTAAGCAAGATAATAATCAAAATCTATCATGTTAGGATATTTACAGAAGGACTCTTTTATGATTTCTGTTGAGGTATGAAACTCGTGTCATTTATGCAAGCGTGTTTGGCACTCTTAATTTTGCTCCTAAATACATGCACTAACTAGTGCACAAATATGTGCATGTAGTTTTTCTTTTTTTTTTTTTGAAAATTAATATGTGCATGTAGTTGCTAGATGTATTTTGGGGCTAAGCTATTAACATTTCATGCAGGCAATTTCAATGTCTGTTGTGGTATGTGCTATCACTGTTCCGGTAGATGAAGAATTAAGTCACAACTTATCCATATTAGGAACTCTCATGTAAGCAACTTTTACTTGAGTTTTTTAACAAATGAAAATATGCGGACGCTTAGTGCATACACACAAATACATTTGCACATAAAGGTTCCTCTAAGAGAGTGTTTGTTTTGTTAGGGATGGTCTGATGTGCTATAATGAGCTTATGGTTTTAGTAAATGATGAGGAACTATTCATTTGTTTTATTTGTGCTTCTCCTTTATGCTTGTCATTGTTGGCTTCTGCTTAAGTCATTGTGAAAGAAGTATTGAACCATAAAACTGAGCCTACTCCATGGTAGCTCATACATTTCCGATAGATACAGTTTTGAAGTATAAGTTACCCATCATTATCAAATGAAGTTTGCTCATGTCCTTAAGCAAAAGATGCTAGGTTACACTTAGAAAACAATGCAAGATTGACATAAAGTCCCAAATGGACTAGATTTAATGTTTGACCTATTCTAAAAATATTCCAAGCTGATTGTTTCACATGCATTGAAGTTGGTTTCTTCCCAAGGCATTGAAGAGACATAAAGAAAGCTAATGGCCTTCTCTATTGATGAATATGAAGCTATAGTGTCATTGGAAACTCTACATCTTCTCTTTGTTTAAATAATTATGCAGAACGTGGCCAGGGCTGTTATTCTATTTAATTTCAGTTCTTGTACTTGCTAATGTATGCTTAAGTCATCTTTTTCAATCGTTGCAAGTGATAAATATTTGGATATAGATCTTTTAGTGGTACTTGATTCCTCAAGTACATTATACATTAGAGTTCTATTTTCTTGGTTTCAATCATTATTATAGTTCCAATATAAAGAGAAAACATCAATATTCTGATGATTTTCTTTCCTCAGATTAATCAAAATAGTAGTATTTGCATACTGTTTTATACTTTCACGTATGCCAAACGAATATGGTCATACAGGGAATAGCATTGTTTCATTCTTTCTCCGTATGTAATTGTTAAGTACTGAGGTGTCATTGCGCCAGCTTGTATAATGGGTACCTGAAAGGAGTTTATCATCATCGCTCTTTTGAAGTTGAATGCATCTATCTAAATAGATTTCTTAGATCTGGACTTTGACTAAATGTATATTTTGTCTTGCCGATGTGGAAAAATCAAGACTACTCAATTTTCATCCTTTTGATGAACAAAGGTACATATTCACTTTTGCAATTGGAGCCGGACCAGTGACTGGTATCATAATACCAGAACTTAGCAGCAGCAGCACACGTGGGAAGATTATGGGATTCAGTTTCTCTGTTCATTGGGTAGGTATGACGGTACTTCGGCTTTAATATGTTCTTGCCGAGCTAACAGATCACGTTGTCAGTTCTTTATGATTCCTGCACAGAAGCTAAAGTTTGCATGTTTAAATAGTACATAGTTTTAAACAGTGGAAAGTAATGAAAAATGTATTACAGGAACTGCATGGATATTTTAATTCTTCATAAGGCCATCTTCTTCACTTTTTAGTGGATAATATCTGCTTGATGATGTTCATGGTGAAATTGTGACTCATATTTTGATTCAGGTTTGTAATTTCATGGTCGGTCTATTCTTTCTTGACCTGGTAGAAAATTTTGGAGTTGCTCCAGTTTACGCCGGCTTTGGCTTGACTTCCTTGTTGGCAGCAATTTTTGCCAACTATTTCCTAGTTGAAACTAAAGGGCGGTCTCTTGAGGAGATTGAAATGTCATTGAACTCTACTCTACCTTATAGAGACGAGTGACTTAAACCACTGAAGAGTTCGGTTGACCGCGGTGCAGTCCTTGCTCCAACTTTGAGCATCATTTAAGGAGATGGCAATTTGTTATTCAAGATTTGATGCCGCGGTCTGATACGGGAAGAAGCAGCCGAAGCGAAAGAAGATAGCTATACGACAATGTTTTTGTGTATTTTTTGAATGTGTTTAACGACATATGGGAAGGGAGAGGTAATCACTAATCACTAAGCAAAGGGGACGACTCACCGAGAAGGATGACCCTGCAGGTCCAGTAAGGTATAGCTTTCTTTGTTATTGTTAATTTTGAGTCTGCAGATCATCTAAGATATACGAAAATCTTCATAGTTATTTGAGCATGCTATTGAATGTTCTTTTATTTTTCTTTCAGCGTTTTATCTTAGCTCCTACCTTAGCCCAATCACAATGCTTTCTTTGGGTCTGAATATCCAAATCACATATATTAGTTTTACCAATTTCTTTAACTTCTCAACTCCATTTCAAATTTTGTTTTTAGTTAAGCCTTTTTAAACTTTAGTCCATTAAACCTTCTTTGTCTGTTTTAATTAATTAATTTCAAGACTTTTACCTTTAGATTTTTTTCTTAATCGTTTGTTTTTAAATAATAAATTCAAATTTTCATTATTTAGATAATCTTTTTAAATCTTTCTTATCATGCCTTTTCTTCATTCTATTTGTTTTAAACCATACAATATGCATTCTTTTGTAAAGTTCACATTTTTTAATGAAATCTCAGAAGGAACTCTGAGGACTGGACGTAGCCCACGGTTTGGGGTGAACCAGGATAAAACGCTGTGTCTATACTTCTCAACTCTATCTTACTCAAATTGTAGTTTTTGATATTGATATTGTGAAACAAATTTTTCAAAAACTGATTACGAACTGATTTGTGATAATTTTCTGAAAAGAACAAGTACCTGTTTTTAAACAAACGAAATTGTTCTTGAGGGGATTAAAGAAAAAAAATTTATCACAATTCAACCCCCCCTTCTTATGTATCTTGATCATATTATTACAATATATTAACGTGTGATTTACTTCAGTTGGATGTACCATGCTGCATATTTTATGGCTTTGTGCTCTCCATATTACTGGAATTGGAGCAATCATTAGAGTAGTCATTCTCTAATTGAGTAGAGGTGGACCCCCTTAGTAGTAGGTTCATTAATTCACTGTATTCTACTACTTTGAAGAGTTTCCTAATCCTTCTCCATTCCTGTCCAGATTATTTAAGTGATGACTTCCAATGATAATATACTTGAATATTATCCCCCACCAATTCCCCAGTTTCATTCAATTATATAAGGGCAATAATTTTTTGAAAACTAACATGTCCACTTATACAAAAATTCTTACAAACCCAAGCCTCTTCATTGAAGCTATGTATTCATCTATGTAAAGAGGAATCCCAAAGAATCTTGCCATGCAATTAAGGCTAGTTATGGACTAATATGCAATAGAACATTGTGAATATTGATCCACAACTATACATGTTTAAGCTACATTTGTTCCATCCTCAATCTTAGAGACCACTTTAGAAAAAAGATAGGCTTAACTTTGATGTGCTAAAGACTAACTTTAAGAACCTTGCTAGCTTCTTTAATGGAGGTGAACCTAAAGATAAATTGCCCTTGTAGGTTGATAAGTGTATCATATAACCCCATCTTGCCTCAGTGGTGCATTAGCTTCCATTACTGGATATGCAAGCCTTTTATCATAAGAGAAACCCACCAGACATGGGCTCCACCTCTTATTACCTTTGAGTAGGATGTCCTTCAATAGTTTAACCACTCGCTTACCTTCCCAGTTAGCAGGTGAGAAATAGGTCTCCTTGAGTTGCCTTGGAGGTTCACCGAGAATAAAGTTGGCCTAAGAAGGAGAGCTAGCTAATGTGTAACTTAGTGGAGGAACTTTATTGATCAAAGTTTGGAATAAGGAGCCCGCAAGTAAGTTAGGAGGGGACATTGTTAAAGAAGGAAAATGTCTTTCTAAGCTAATGGCATGAGCAAGATCAAAAGTTACACACTCCATGAAGAGAGACAATTGTGATTTAAAAAGTTACTGTTAGTTACACACTCCATGAAGAGAGACAATTGTGATTTAAAAAGTTACCAACAGTACACTTAAGATATGTTTTGTTATTAACATAAGGGTCGTTTGGTTCACTTTTATTTTTCTGTTGTAATTTTTAGTTTTTGTTTTCTATTTTTTCTTAAAAAAACAAAAACTTGTTTGGTTGAGATTTGTAATATAAAACTGAAAACAAAAACCTTTTTGGTTGAGATTAGTAATAAAAAACAAAAACAAAAACATGTTTAGTTTTATCATCCTGTTTTTATTTTTGTAATTATACTCTTATACTAATAATTTTATATAATACAGTATATTTTTAAATTAATTAATTATCATTACAGTTAAAATCAAAATATATGCAAAATAAAAGTAATTAAAATTACACATTAATTGTATATAATAAATTTCTATAAATTAGAAATTTATATTAAGTCATTCTAATCAATAAAAGATGTCCATCATATTATAATTCTTGAAAGCATAATAGTACTATCATTTACAAAAGGAAACATAAGTCAATTAGAAATAATATAATCACTCCACATTTGCCTAGTAATTTCATCTTGTTTCCAAGACATACCTTGAAGTTATTCTTGAGTGATATAATTCTTGAAAAACATAATAGTACTATCATTTACAAAAGGAAACATAAATCAATTAGAAATAATATAATCACTCCACATTTGCCTAGTAATTTCATCTCGCTTCCAAGACATACCTTGAAGTTATGTTAGAGTGATATTATACTCCACTTGAGAAATTGCATCTTCATTTTTACTTTCCCTAATTTGTTCTTCATTTTCGACACAAATGTCAAATAACTCATTGCTTTGTCCATACATTCTAGTAT
The DNA here is from genome assembly GCA_026413385.1 of Erythroxylum gracilipes. Classification (NCBI taxonomy): domain Eukaryota; kingdom Viridiplantae; phylum Streptophyta; class Magnoliopsida; order Malpighiales; family Erythroxylaceae; genus Erythroxylum; species Erythroxylum gracilipes. The sequence continues at coordinate 14,721,261 of JANZLC010000004.1, forward strand.
AATTGTGTATAATACAACAAGCAATAACGATGTATTTTTGTTTCTTCATATCATAACTCGGAATGTTTTTAAGTATAAAGAATCTTGCTTTTAGATCGCCAAAACATCTTTCAATAACATTTCTTAATGAAAAATGCCTATAGTTAAACAATTCCTGTGGACCTTGAGGTCTTCCTTCCCCTCTATAATCTCACAAATGATATCTTTCACCTCGGTATGGTGAAAGAAATCTAGGTATATTAGTGTAGCCCGAGTTAACCAAATAGTACTTACCTAACATAGAAAGAACTTAATATTAACAAAAAGATATTAAAAATGAATCATAATTACTATGTTTATTTAAAATAATATAATACCTTGTGGACGCATAGGAAATTGATTCGCTGAATTTGTCATTATTTTCAAAAGAACTCGAGAGTCATTTACAGTACCGTCCCATGCAACCACTACATATGTAAAACGCATGTCAAATGAGCAACAACACATAATATTTTGGGTTGAATTAATTCTTTTGCCCTTGTATGGTATTTGT